>PVJO010008936.1:0-72327 GCA_004026905.1 Hystrix cristata | reverse complement strand
TTTTCTCTGTCAAAATCATCAAGGAAGATTAGTATCAGGAAATCAGAGGCATGGGAAGGAAGTAGACTACAAGTGACAAATTAACTTAAGTTTTGGAAATACTCGTTTCCTCTTTGAGGAAATTTTGTTGGTTTTTTTTGTTGTTGTTGTTTAAATCACATTCTACAAGTGCTGGCATACCTTTGACATGTTGTTGGGATCTCCCACTCCCAATTTAAAAAATTTCCAATCTGATAAGCCAACCCCTCACATAATAGCATGCATTGCATGAATCCTCTTGTAAATCCAAAATGAAATGGTTACCAAAGGAACAATCATGGACAAACATGAGTATAAAATATTTTAAGTAACTACAATACAATCAGATTTTACAGGTTACAATATTCAGTTCCTTATTTGGGAAATGACAATCAGGTTATGCTTAATTTCGACATCCTGACATTTTACTGGGGAGTATTTAAAAATCTTTTTTGTAGTTCTAGGAATTAAATCCAGGGCCGTCACACTGGGTCAAATCTCCTGTGCACGTGAGATAAGGTCTCTGTTCTGCACTTTGAGATAAGGTCATACTCATTTGCTAAGTTACTTATGTTGGACTTGAACCTGTGATCTTGTCTCAACCTCTGAGAGTGGTGGTATTACATTGCTAACTATGATGCAATGGCTTTCAGGGGGAAATTGAATTAGAACTGGCTCCCAGCTCAAAAAAAAAAAAAAGCCTAAATAATGGTGAAGTAGTAATGATTTAATACAATTTAATATTACTGAAATCTATTGAGCCTAAATGTGATGATAAACTTGTTATGTACCTAATCTTATTTAAACAAGCAACCACTAAACTTATTCTGTTATTTTCCCTAAATTTATTAAACACACACAAATAAGATGAAGAACTACAGTTAAGGAATTTCTATAGATAAGGAATGGCAAAACTATTGCTGAAGCATTACTAAGCATTACTAAGAATTCAAAGGATCTAACTCTAAGATTTTAGCTTTTAATCATTACTTTGAATTTGAAGAATATATTTCAAATTATTAATTTGAAGAAAAATATGATTTAAATGGATTAAATGGAGCAAAATATATTCTTACCATTTATTTTCCTGCCTCAAATTTGAGTTTATCATTTTTATTTGAGGATGTTTATTTCATATTTTGAACGTTGTAGCACGTTTTATATTTTGCCTTTATTCGATTTAGTCTGTCCCTGATATCAAATGTTTTTGATGACGTCTTTTCATTCGGTTCATTTAAAAGTACGCTCTTAATATATCTTTTGTCTTTAAAAACTTCAAGTTCAATGTCTTCTTCCTTCTGTTCTTGATTTACAAATGAGCGTACTTGGCTTTGTTCTTTAAACTATCATAAATAATATGGTTCAAATATGCAAGAGAAAGGTCAAGTGAAGCCTCTCTGGGATTACAGAGAACAAACAGAACTAGAACTACCTTCCCTCGAATGGCTCATTGTCCATCTTTATGTGACTTTTCTTTTCCTTTTCTTTTCCTTTTCTTTTTCTTTTCCTTTTCTTTTCCTTTGGATAGTTTTACTATTCCAACAGATTCTTGCACAAGATATTAAATTTTATTGTATCAATTATTTAATAGAATCAGCAGTCATCCCAATATGATTTGCTTCTTGCCCTCAGGACTTTCCTCCTTTTTCTTCAAATCATCAGCTATTATATCATAATTCTTCCCCAAATGAACCACTGCTATGATAAAATAAGGGGCTTCATCTATATGTCAAAAGGTGAATAAATTCTGGAGATATGATGTATAATAAAGTGGCTATAGTTCATAATACTGTATTGCTTAATTGAAATTGGAAAAGGGTTTAGATCATACGTGTACTAACTAAAGTGTGCTTACTATAAAAAATAAAGGAATAAAGCAAATGTGATGAATATACGAGATGACAGACATGACAATTAGTATATTTGCTGACCATTTGCAATGTATATTTCAAAACATTAAGTTGTATACCTTAAATATATGCAATGTTTATTTGTCATTTACACCTCAGTAAAGCTGAACAGTTTATCTCAAATCTCTCCTTGTTTTTTTTTTCCATTTTGGAAATATTACTAAAGCCTTACTGAAGTATTATTCATTATCAGAGATCATTATCATACCACATTCTGCAATAATGACATCTGAACACCAAGTATATGTAAAAAATTTGAGTAGTCTTCAATTCTCAAGTCCAAAGTTTAAGAAAGGAAATACAGTAAAAAATACTAAGTAATGAATATGGAAAGATACCTAAGTAAAGGGAGTGGAAATAAATATAGTGGAAAATAAATAGCTTGAATTATTTCACACCTGGTTACTCCTTAGATTTTAAGTGTCATTCATATTAATAAACAAATTCTTTGAATTCAGATAGTCATCAGTTTCTAGTTATTACTTCATAGAAATTATAATTTTCTTTGAACTAAACCACATCATACATCCATGCAAGTTTCATATATACGTGTGTGTGTGTGTATTCTTGATAAAGATATTCTGTTGCCATTTATAAAAATGATGAACAAAAGCCAGATTCCAGTTGGTATTTTCATTTCATTAAAGTTAAGAGTGAGGAGATTAAGGGAGGGAATTAAAAAAAAAACCTGAACATTTGAACAAAATAATATTCAGTTCTCTTACTTTGCTGCAAAGATTTCTGAAAGAGTAGGAGAGAGTGAGAATAGCTAAAAATTACACATAATATGAGTTAGATATGTGTAGCCTTTATGAGATTAACAATATTCCCTAATGTCATGGACTATCTCAAGACATTACACACCAAGAAATTAAACATAAGAAACAATGCAAACACAAAAGACATTTAAAGAATCTACCTAGCAAGACAGCAAATGTTAAAATACCCTGCGTTCTATAGTCTAGACTATGACAGCCTTGAACCAGTATTTTAATGAGCTCCCTAAAAAGAAGAATTTGTTATCAAAGCAGCTAATTATCTTCAGAAAGATAAATTCTATTAAAATGTGTAAAAATGCTGTTTCTCATTACTGACAAATCAGAAGTTATTTTTCAGAAGCAGTGGAAAGAACGTAAATGTTAGCTGCTTAGCTTTTTGTTGTTGGTACTAGCTTTACTGAGTTATAATTCACACATTTAACATGTACAATTTGATGAGTTTTTTGCTATGAAACAATGAAAACAATCAAATTTAGAGTGCTGGTATCATTCCAAAAAGAAACTCCTTTTTCTAGCTGTTAAGCCACAGACTCCCTAATCCCCAGCCCAAAGCAAGCGCTAATCTCCATAAACCTCTATCCCCATACATTTGCCTACTCTGGACATTTCATAAGTGTATAATCATAATATGTAACTTGTATTCGGATCATTATCGATAATGTATTTTCAAGATGTATCCATTTTAGCACAGATCAATACGCATTCATTTATGGCTAAATAAGTTTCCATTGTATTAAAATATTACATTTTATGCCTATGAATCAGTTGATAGATTTTTAGATCTTTTTTCACTTGGGCTATTATAAATATTGCTGCCATAAACACTCATATAGAATATCTGCATGTATATATGTTTACTTAAATTATATGTTGTGATTTTGTTTCATTCTTTATTAAATTGTAATATATGTTTGCAGAAAAGAGTTGTAAATTGCTATGATTTGGATTTATAATGTCCTCCACAATTCTCATGTCTTAGCGTTAGAGCTTTTGGAAGGTAATTAGATCATGGGAATGGTATACTTGTTGGTGTACATTAATACACTCATGAGCTCCTATCTGAATGTGCTGGTACAAGGTGGGCCTGGCTCAAAAAAGTGAGTCACTGAGGGTGTAACCTGCAAGGATGTGTCCTTGTTCCTGGCTCCTTTCTTGTTCTCTGTTTCCTGGCCTCCATGGGTTGAGCAGCCTTCTTCTGCTTGCTCTTCAATCACGCTGTTTTTGCCTTAGAGCAAATTAGCCACAGACAACCTTCTGAAACCATGAGGCCATAATAAACCCTTCCTCCTTAAATTGTGAAAGTCAGGTACTTCGTCCCAGTGACAAGAAAGTGACTGATACACAAGTGCATAACTCTGTGAATGCGGTGGACTAATGGTGAACTTGAGTGCAAATGCCTAGCTGAATAGAGTCAGTGTAGTTCTGGGCATAGAAGGGCCCCCTGAGGACTGTTGCCTGACGGCAGAGGAGGAGAACAGGAGATTGCAGTCTGCTGATTTCCCAGAGAATCTTTGTTACAGCTGGTTTTCCTGATAACGAACTCGGCTGTTGTTGTTGGAGGAGCTCCGGTCCTCGCTGTTGCCAGGGACAGCTGCCATTCTCTTTGGGCGAGCCCTGGTCTTTGCCTTTGTTTTGAGCATCACTTCCTGGCTCCAGTGCAGATCCCTCAGCCTTCTGGCACAGGTATTTCACCCACGGGGCATGGAATTTCTAGCTTCCACCACTGGCCCTTGGGCCTTTCTATGCAGATCTGTGATATGGACTTGCAAGAGACATTGTTTTGGGCTGTAGGCCTCTTGCTGGACTTGGAAGGGACACTGCCGTGGGATTCCGGCACTCAGCTTGATTTGTCAGGTCTTTAGTGCACAGATAGATCTCTTTCACTCTTTTGCATTTGACTTTTTGGTTGACTATTGTAAGATAATCCTATAAATGTATGTGTCTTGCATTAAATCTGTTCCCTTGCAAACTCTGACTGCAACAACGAATGTCCACAAACTGAGCATACCTAAATAACGAGCCAGATCAAGAAGCAGAGTATTAATTGTGCTCCACTCATAGTCCCTTAGGATTATAATGCTTACTTGTAATAGCATAGTTCAATTTTGCCTGCACTTGTACATTTTTAAATAAATGGGATCATATGGCATACTTTCTTGTGATTTTCTCATTAAATTTAGTTAACTAATAAAATTTCCATAATTTTTTCAAATTTTCATTTGCTTATTTTCATTGTTGTGCAAGCAGAGAAGCTCAAAGTGCTATGCAGAAATACTTGGGGTCCCAGGGACATTTTCAGGGTGCTCACAAGTTCTGTGTCATTTCATCATGACATAACATGTTACAGGCGTTTTCACTCTCAGTCTGTCATCACTGTACGGTATGTTCCAGATGCTACATGGTGTGAAAGTTCTCATACATTTGTTTTTAAAAACTTCTGAATTTTAAAATCCAACATGGTAAATACTAATTAAAAAGCCAACAAAGAATTCTTTGGATTCCTTTTTTTTTTTTTTTTTTTTTTTTTTTTTTTTTTTTTTTTGTGGTGCCAGGGATTGAACTCAGGGCCTTGTGCTTGCAAGGCAAGCACTCTAATCACTGAGCTAAATCCCCAGCCCCTTCTTTGGATTCCTTTTGACATTTCTTGTAAGGCTTTTAAAAATATCTTGCAAGATTATGATGAAATTCCTCAACTTTTGTTTGTCCGAAAACCTCTTTAGGTTTTCTTATCTCTGAAGTACAAGTTTTCCAGGTAACTGAATCATTCTTGGTTGGTAGCAACCTCCGGGCCCTTTCAACAGAGTAAAAATACCCCTTATTCTTTCCTGTCCTACCATGGTTCTGCTGCTAACATCTACTAACAGATTTGTGAATTCCTCTTGTATGTGAGGAACTTTTTTTCCATGTTTCTATCTTTGTGATTTTTTTTTCCAGTGACTATAATGTATCTTGGTAAAGTTTTCTTTGGATCAGAACTTTATTAGCAACTTCTCTCATGTGCTTGAATGTTCATATTCACTTCTATATTTTGGAAGATTGCATTTATGGTATTTTATTTAGTTTTTGTTCATTTCTCTCATTTCCTTTCTTTATATCTATATGAAATCAAACTCTCTTGATTTTCTTCCACAAATACTGTTGGTTTTCTCATTTCTTTTTATTCTTTTGTCCACTTTCCTCTCCCAACTGCATATTTTACATGACCTCCCTTTGGATACAAAGATTCTTTTTTGTTTGTTTTGTTAGTTTTCTTTTTGTTTTTCTCTACTGTATTTTTATTTCATCCATTGAATTCTTGAACTCAAATTATTTCTGAATGTTTATTATTTATATCTTTTTATTGAAGTTTTAATTGTATCCACGTGTCCATGTGTTCTTGGCCCACAATGTTTATGTTTGGTTACTGAAAAACCAGTGCGTGCTTCGGTTGGAGACAGGTGTCCTTTTTCATATTTCTTTTTGCCTTGTGTTAACATTTGAGCATCTGAATAAGCAGCCACCTCTTCCCAGTTTACAAGTGATTTCGCCATTTCACTTTCATCTACAGGCACATGTGAGGATGCTGGCAAGGTGGGACACGGCAGCTCTGATTCCAGTAGGGTGCAGCAGTACTATCCATGTGCAGCTCTGTAAAGTGAAGTCAGCATCGCCAAAGATCCTAGGGATCCCCAGTGCCCCCAGATGTGAGCATCTGTAGCAGCTCTGAGGGCTGTCGGGGGGTTGAGGGTGGAGGCTACTAGGTCCTCCCTATTCCCTTCTTCTCCCTTGGGGGAGTTCATGGCGGAGGATATCCTTGCGTAAGTGAAATTACCTCAATTCATGCTCCCAATGCCATTGACAACCCTGCCTCACAGGCAGCACCTTTCACGGGACACTGAAACACAGTTTGGAATTCAAGCCCGTGTGAGCAAACTGGAGCTCCAGGGCCGGGGACAGCGATGGCAGCAGCACTTGGGATTCAGGGACACCCACTGCTGCCTTGGTCATGGTGGGTGATGCTCATGAAGTGGTCATGAAGCTAGAGTCCAGAGCAGTATTTTTGCTGGGGTACTTTGGGACCAGGAGTGCAGGTGCATCTGTAGCAATAATGGCTGTAGAGTGTGAAGTATGGACACACCTGATGCAGGAAGCTGTGTCTGGAGCTTGCAGGGCTCTGGAGTTGGGCCTGGACTAGTTGCTGTAGTGGCGGCTCATGTCTGAAATGCAGGCTCTCACTGAGAGGCAGCGAGTTGAGGACTGTAACACGGCTCTGGCTCCCGGATTGCACTAACCCACGCCTGCACTGACTCAGTGCCAGCGTGCTCTAAAGCATGGCGTGGTCTGCAGCAAGTGTGGCTTTGGAAGAATGGTTTCCCTGGTTCTGGGAGGCACATCATTTCCTCCTTCTAGAAGAGGCACACGGCATTGTCTCTCCCTCTCCTGGCAGTTTGCAGCATCATCTGCTGTTGGGTACTTCATTAGTGAAAACTACTAGTGTCCTCCACACACTGTGCCGCTAGGGATGACCATGGCACTCATTCCACAGCAATCGATTCTAATATTCTCCATCTTTCTTCATTCCAAATAATCTGTACGTTTCTTTGACTGACCTAGCAATTTTTCCTTGCAGTAACTCTCCATTTTTTTCCCCAATGTGTTACTGCACTTTTCCTAATAAGACCTTCAAACTCCCCCCTCCCCCTAGAATGTTATTTGCATTACGATTAGATGTCTAATTTTTTTTTGTGTGGGGGGGGCTCACACACAAAAGGCTGTTATCTATTTCACTATTTTGCTCTTGTCACTCCTCAGTGTAAATTCAGCTTTTAAAACTTTTAAAAATTTTATTAGTGCATGTTTACAGTATATGCAGTTGAAAATAAACTTGAGAAGTGGGTACATCTACATATTGCAACTTGTTTCTTTTTTTTTAAATCCCGTTCCCCCTCCTCCTCTAATTCTCCTATCCTGATTTTTATTCTTGTTTATATTATTAATCTTAGCTCATGTTATGACATATAATATTTACATTCATTGAGGTTATTAGGCTCCTGAATATGGCTGCCTTTATTCTATTTATTTCCTTTTCCTTTCCAACATATTTCTGTAAACATATTAATAAATCCCTCTTCTACTTTTTCTGTAACTCCAATTAGCCTTAGATTGATTTTCTTATTGTCATTCAGTAGCTGCTGGATAATTTTCTCTTGTTCTTTTATTTTCCTGGTGGTTTCTTTGAGTACCTCATTGTGATTCACTGTTATGACCTCAATTTCAGACACTTTGTCTTCTCATTGGTCATTTCTATAGTTTATGAATTCTATACAGGTTTATATTTCAGGTACTAAGGAGCCTCATGACGGTAGAAGTATGTTATATATTTAGATGGGGATAACAGGGAAAACTGGGTACAAAATCAGCGAGAGTGACAAAAGATTCTATGACTAATATAAATATTAGAGAAAAAGTTAAATGGAGACAAATGAAAAAGAGGAGAAGAAATGAAAAAATAAGAAAAAGATGGTCAACAGGAGACCAAAGTCAGCTGAAAAGTCATGGATAGAAACAGAAGGAATATGCAAGGCCCTGAGTTCAATCCCTGGCACACACACACACACACACACACACACACATGAAAAAAGGGAAAATAATAGAATAAAAATAGGAGGAGCTGAACAGGAGAAAAGCAGCCAAAAAAAAAAAAAGTTTTCTATTGTTTTGGACATGTGGCCCTTTTCACAGCCTAGAATTAAGGAGCAGAGCTCAAGCCAAGATGCATTTCTGCTCACCCTGGAAGTCTAAGGTGGCAGTCTTCCCCGGAACGGTGCTGGGTGCAGACATCCACATAGAGAGGGGACAGGACGCCAATGTGACCTTCCAATCCTGTGTGACTTAGGTTAAACCCGGCCTCTGACTGCATGAACCAGGTCCATGCTCACCAGATCCAGGCCCGCAGCAGAACGTCCTCCATCCTGCTTTACAACTGCCAGCTGTCTCCCACGGCTGTCCTTCCCTCATCCACTCTGGGAACTTGACAGTGCGCTGCGTGGCTAGGAGCCAAGGGGCTGCTTTGTTCAAAGACTAAGCCCTTCCCCCAGCAGCATCCCCACTACCTCTCATGTGCATTTGTGGCAGCGGGCACTGAACCGGCTCATTTGCTAACTGTTGAATGTGGCGGGCCACTCTGGAATAGTATTCCACATTTTCTTTGCCACTTCCAAGTATCGCTGATTCGATCCTGGTGCAGTTCTCCATGAGAGAAAAGCTTTCAGTTTTACTTTGTCTCCAGGATGGAGCCTGGCCAGCTGTGCTCAGCTATGCATGTTTTGCACAGGGACTCTCTCTCCTTCACTTTGTTTTCTATTTATTCTGTATCATTTAATCCTTTTTTTTTTTTTTTTCATTTGTTAGTTCTCTTCTGGAACTGTTTTCCAGAGTCTAGACACTTTGTCTTGGAAAATCGGAGTTGCTGGCACTCATTGCTCTACCGTTTTTTCTTCCCCATCCGCTAAGTGTAAATTTTCTGTTTGTTTCTTTCTTTGTAAATACATGTGTATACTTTATTACTATAATATGTAATACACAATAATCACTATTTTGGGGAGTTGGTACATATACATATTTCATCTTAATCATTTTTACTTCCCTTGCCCTCCTCACTCTCCCTTCCCCATCCCAGATTCCCTTTCTATCTCCACGAACTCTGCCTCATCCTTCTTTCATTTTGGTTATAAATTATTTCTAATCTGTCAATGGATATCATCTGTCTTAGCCAGTTCAGGCTTCTATAACAAATTATAGACAGCAAATTAAATGATAAACATTTATTTCTCACATTTATGAACCTTGGCAAGTCCAGTATCATATTTAGTTATGGAAAGTTTTTTGCTTTTTGACTCCTTTGGCTCCTTGTATCCTCACATAGCCAAGAGAAGAATGACTGCTCCTCGGTTTTTATAAGAGCATTATTTTTTCTATTTATGATGGCTCTGTCTACACAATTATTCATCTTTCAAAGGCCTCACATCCTAGTATCATTTTGGGAGTTAGTATTTCAATATATAAACTTTGGACTTATCATGAAGATATTTAGCCTATAACTCACAATTTGAAAATAAATAATATAAAGATCTCTCTAACACATTTCTGTGGTTTGAAGCTATAATGTCCCCCAAAGCCCCACATTCTCAGAGACGGGGCTTGTGGAGGGCGTCTGGATCATGGTGGCACTGAGTTCACGGCTGGACTGACCAATAGGTGACTTCGTAGCTGAGCGCGCTGTTCCGAGGTGGGGCCTGGGCCAAAGAGGCAGGCACTGCGTGTCATCTGGAAGAGTATTTCCCTCCCTGGATCACCCCTTCTCTCTCTGCTTCCTGGATGCCATAATCTGGGGAACTTTTCTCTGAAAACCCTCCCACCATGCCCTTTCTATGTGAGGCCAAATAAACCTCTCCTCTTTTAATTTGTGGGTGTCAGATCTTGTGTTCCACAGAAGAGAAAGTCAGGAAGACAAATGTCCAAATTATTTTCTTTTAATTCAAGACGTAACTTTTATTAAAAAGTGCAATACAAACCTCCAGAGACTCATGAAGGAGAAAAAGCAGATATTTTTATCTCAAAGTTGTTCAACGAAATAGAAAAAATGAGGGGAAGCTTAGACATCTTCCCTATACACAAATATATCATGTTGATCAAAATGGTTCAAAGTACATGTATTGTCCATACATATTTATGCTTGGGGTCAGACAGTATTGGAAACATGGAATCAAGATAAAGTCAGCATAGGGAATAAGAGATACCAGTTATATGGGGTCTTGAGTGTTGGCCCTGCAGTTTATAGTCTGTGCAAAAGCCCAAGACACAAACAATTAATTGAGAATAATTACATGCTTAATCTTCTGTTAGCAAATGGAAGCATCATGAAAGACCATTTAGATCATTTGTGGTCTAGATAGCTACTGTGAGTTTAATGAGTGGGAAGTGAGTCCTGAAGATCTGCCAAATAATAATTAATTATAGGTGAGGAGGAAGTTGTTCGCTTTCAGCCCAGCTTGATTAAAGTGTTGTGGGAGAAAGAGGTGGTACAGTCTTATTTGCTGTTTGTAAGATTCTGCACTATAGAAGGAGTTCTTTGCTTTTATGAGTTTTATTCGTTATGCTTGCTAGGTTTTTCTTGTCTTAAGAGAAACAAGTTTAGAGAGTCTTAAAATAAATTGAACATTGTGTTGCTTTTGACAATCCACACAGCAGATTTTCTGAACTACTATATATCACATCCTGTCAAATATAAATTATTTTTTATCTGTTATGTGGGAATTTTACATAACCATCCTTTCCAATTCATTCTTCTCTTACTCTACTGCCATTTTTCTCTCATATATTCATGATTTCAAAAGAGAATGAGCAAAAATATCTAAAGAGGCACATGCAGGGACAGGAAGAATGAGCAACTTATTTAAGGCAAGTGGTGAAGACTGAGGATATCACTATGAGTAGCAAGAACCAAGTACGAAAAAAGACAAAACGTCTATGCTGGCTTACAATGAGATAGCTGAGTCTCTGTTTGTGTGCAGCAAGTCCAGAATGAGGCAGCTTCTATGCTTTCTAAAATGCCTAAAAATTACCTGGGTATATAACATTCAGTTTTTCTTTTCTTGATACTATCTTCATTTTTCAGAAACTATCCTGTTATGCAGTTATTTTGCTCGAGTGCTACAGCTATGGATATTTTTGTAGAGATAAATACTCTTAGAATATTTCCTGAAAGTTTTTAATTATGTCATACTATATGAGGCCCATTAAGAAGCTAAATTCCTTAAAAAATCATTTGTCATAAGTAGAAAGATAAGATAAAGCAAAACAGAAGGGAAAATATCAAAAATTTTGCCCTTGTTTCTAAATGACAATAAAACGTTTATGAGATAGTAGAGTGTTTTAAATTTTTTTAGAAGTAGTTATGTGAATTTATACTCAAATGAATGCAAATCATAAAAATACCCTGAAACTTATCTGAGAAAACAGAAATCTTAATTTTAAAAATTGAGGAATCCACCTCAATCCTGCTTTTCCATTGTAGGGATGAGCATCCTGTCTATTACATTTAATTTTTTGAAAAAGTAGGCATAAATAAGCTAAGGAATTATGTGAGGTTCAGATTTGATGCCTCTGAACCAATGTTAAATGCTGCCCAATAGAGGAAACTATGACTACTGCCTATATATATTCTTATAAGAGCTTTTATTCTCATTTGATGCAATATAGATGAATTTTTTACCATTTTAATTGCACAAGTTAATGGGACAGATCATCACAACTTAACACAGAATACAGTGGAATGTCCAAATCAGAGCAATTTTGATTAATGTTTAAGAATGGTACATATTTATGAGGTACAGTATGATACTGCAATACACGTTTACAATGTGCAGTGATACATCAAAATAGTGAACGTCCCCATCTCCGTATCATTACATAGTTCTTGGAGCCTCGAAGTCATTATTCTTTAGGGAAAATGAAACAACCCATTAATGTACAAGCCATCCTATCCCATGGCTCTCTTTCTGGGGAGAAACACACATACACAGATACAAACACACACACACACACACACACACACACACACACACACACACACACAAGTTTTTAAAATAAATTATTACCTGTGAGAAAATCCACTTTCCCTTATCCTAGTTGACTTGGGAAACTGCACGAATTTTCAAGTGGGAATAATGCTGTTTCCATAAAACTGACTCTGATGACCTCACAAGAGCAGATGTTCCAAGAATCAGAGAGCATACATATTTTTCCTTGCCATTTATTTCCATGCTTCGGCTAAGAGATACTTGGGTGTTTGTCATAAAAATTTTGGCTTGGAATTTTCTGACTTCTAGATTGACATTATGAATAACTCTGATAAATAAAGAGTGTGTGAAAACAACTCTAAACAGTTATTTCTCATTGAATGTACTTCAAGTATCATTCTTTTCACTCCTTTCCCTAGAAAAATCACTACCAATATCATAAGACCGTGATGGGAAGAAACATATAGCATCATTAATAGTCTTAGAATATCAATGCAATTTCACCTTTTAATTCTAATTTGGAGGTTGCCTCCCAGTTTATTTTGCCAGTCCCTTAAAATATATAATATTTTGCCATTAATAAATACATCTGAGTTTGGTTCAACAATATGAAAAGTTTGGCAAAATAAGACTTCAATATATATATATATATATATATATATAAGATTTCATGTATCCTATTTTGCAACATTGGAACACACGAAAAATATTCTGAAGATGATTTATCCTTGGTTCATAGCTACAGAAATACAGTAACCTTGAGAAATAAAAGAGAAATAATATTACCTTAAGGTACTTTTATTGTAGGACTCTAGATGTGCAACAAGGAGCCTTTAGTAATCTTTAAGTACCAAAATAAAACTATGTTCAGTCACTGCAAATCATTCACAATCGTTTAGTCAACAAACTCACATCAACCTATATCACTACTCCATTTCTGAAAATATTATATCAGTGAGTATATGATAGAGAGTAACAACTACAAAACCACAATGTAAACTAAAACGAGATGTTCACAACAATATTGTCACAGACATATTTAAGCCACTGGAAACACCATGAGCTGAGCTTTAAGTTTATTTTATATTTGTGAATCTAATTGGTAGGAACTGGACCTGGAAGTTGGATCTCTAGATACTTAGTGGAACATTTTCTGTATTCCATCACTCCCTGTCCATTGGGAAATTCTCAAAATATTAGTGCTCTTTCCTATATAACTGTCACTTCTGATTACACAAGTGCAGATGTTCGAGAACTCAGGCAGTGTACATGTGTTTTTTTGGGTTTTTTCTTTTTTTTTTTTTCCTCCCCACCAGCCACCTTATTGCTAGACTCTCACAGAGTGCTGGGAGTTCAGAAGGCACTTAATAAGTATTTCATAGATGCTATCATTACAGAAATGTTTCAAAGTCTCCATTCTTTCATTTTCATGAGATCCAGCCTTCTGCGAAAGTGTTCCATAGAGATGTTTTATGTAACATTAAATCTAGGCACTTGGTGCCTTGATCATGAAGGACCATGGACAGGTGATGAGGCTTTACTGAAAGTTGAAGAAAGTAGATGTTCTGTATTTTTGTTCATTTGTGCTGTCTGCTGTGGCTAAGAACATCCTGCAGATAAAAGAATCAATACATTTGAGTTGCAGACTTAGCCTCAAATGTAAAAGCAATATTGAAGTGAAATGTTTTGAAACAAAAAAGATGGAAAAAAAAGTTTCTATAAAACTTCAGTGTAATTCTTTTTCTTTTCCAAGAGTACATTTTCACTTTGTGTTGACAGCATTATTGGAAATAAGCAGGATCCTAACTAGAATACTAGGAGAATAAAATGAATGCAAAAAACTAACATAAATAAAATAAAATAAAAATAAAATAAAATGTAGTTTATAATTATCCAGAAAGAAACCCAATTATATTCATGCCATAAAAAGAAATAAACCTTTTGAGATTAGCATTTTTAAAGGTACTGAATCTTTAAAAGGATTAAAATTTTAAACTCATAAGTGGATTAAAGCATGGTAATAGAAAAAGTCAAATATCTTAGCTTCCTGTGAAATATGTTTAACAAGATACTCTCAGAATGAATGTTGTAAAGAACATAAGGTACTTGCCATGATTTTAAAAAACACAACTTTGGTAATTTTAATGTTATGTAGGGAAGTGTCCTTCTCTCTCCATTTCATTGTCTCTCTCTGTTTCTGTCTCTTATACACACACCGTGTGTGTGTGTGTGTACACATATACACATATATCTTTATTCAGAATATTAATTGTGTAATTATCACTTTTCCCCGCCACTTTACATTTTTATTATAAGCTAGTATGTTCATGCCTCTGTGATTTCTTAGCTTATTTTTGATTGATAGTGATAACAATTTTAAAAACAATACATTTTTCTTTCTGTATTCAGAACCTGGAACAAAGGATAGGAGGAAAGATGTCTGTAACTCTGGGTCAGCCACTCTTCCTCTCAACCTTGTCAAAATCTTGAGGAACCAGGAGTTGAAATAATTTATTATATTCCAGTGTAATTAAGAATTATGTGAAAATTCTATACTGCTTATATCGTAGATGTTATGAAAGACATATAGAAGTTAGTCAGTCTCACTGAAGACAAACTACACTCACCATTTTGGGGGGTGGGTGCTGGAGATCAAACTCTGGGCCTTGCACTTGCTAGGCAAGTGCTGTACCACTGAGCTAAATCACCAACCTCCACATTCACAATTTTAAAACTGTCAGTTTTCCACTGGACATGCTTGAACTATATATTTCCTATTGCTACAATTGATCAGATTCATGAAATTTTTTGGCCCTCTCAACATTATTTTTTCCTAAAAATAAAATACTTTATTTTTACAGAGGTATAAATGATGTTAAAGATGTAAACTTGGCAGAGATTTGCATCTATATAACTATAATACTGCTAACTATAATGATAATCAAGAAGTTGCAGATGTTAGCAGCTTGAAGGAGACATCACCCAGAGAACCCTCTGAATGATGTGATACTCTGCTGGGGCACTAAGTCTTAGTTTTGCCTGTGGAATGAGACCCCTCCTTCTCAGATATTCCGCCTATACCTGTGCTCCAAGAACCTCTTAACTTGTTTGATGTGAAGAAAATTCACATCCCAATATAGTTAACTTAGTTAACATTTGTTTATGTCTAAAGGTGGTGGTGCTACTTTGTGTAATGAACTTTCTAGAAAAAGAATAATATTTTGAAAGATCAGGGAACATATTTATAATGAGCAATAGACTCTGTTTCCTTGTCATTTGCTTTAGGTTTACCTATGAAATGCCTTAGCAAAGTCAAAGAATCTAGTGATCTACCACAAAATCATGGCCTCTTGGTGAAATCACCCTGATCTTTGTGTAGGTATATTTTCTTTTGCGGGGGGGTGTCTGGGAATCAAACTCAGGCCCTTGCACTTGCTAGGCAAGCGCTCTACCACTGAGCTAAATCCCCAAGCCCTGTGTAAGTATATTTAGCCTCAGAGAGACACGTTTCAAGCAGGTTATGTCTCCAAGAGTGACAATCCCCTAGGGACACAGTATTTCTTTTAATTTTTAAATAATAATAAATGTTGTTTGATAATCGAAGTAACTCTGCTAAGAAATGAACTGCTAACTGCATTTTACAGAACCCAAAAATGTGCGTGAAAGCAGGAGGGATGATAAGCACCATCGTGCTGGTAGTTACTGCACAGTGAGGTCTGAGGAGAAAGGGGATCTTGACCAGATCTGAGAAGGCCTGCCGTTCTCTGCTCTTGGCCCCAACACATCGTAAGCAGCCAGGCCCTTGGTCATCTTGGCCCCAATATTTTTCATTATTTTGGAGACTCTTCGGTTCTCAAAAACTTTGCAACATGTTGTTCCCAAAATATGCTTGAGATATTTTTTATACTTCTGATTTGTTGATTCTTTGTATTTTCTATGTGTTAGTCTAGCAATTGTCATTTCCTTGAAGGGAATTCTCTTTCTTACTGCTATTTCCTCTGACAATATTTTTCTCTCATGTTATTGAATGGATTTTTTAAAGTCTTTACAATACTTCACAATTATCTGACATATTCGCATGGGACTTTTTCAATGTTTGTCACTTCCATTATCTCAAAAGCTCCATGAATACTAGGACAGTATACTTGCATTTCTCTTCATTGCAGAAAACACTTAATGTGTACACAATTCTTGGGAGTAAATGTATACAAAATATGAATGAAGGAATGAATAAATATGGATCTCCTCAACTGTCTCCTCAGATTTTTTGTTAGATTGGTTTGTCTCATCTATACCTGAAAACAAACAGATACTTTGAAATATTATCTACTTATGGTAGAAAAGTACACATTTTACCCATTTTTTATTTAAAGAAGTGTGATTCTACATGACTTTTCTCATATTTTCAGGTTTTCATTTCCTTATTACTAAAACTAGAGTGGTACTCAGATATTCTGTTTCAATCAGTGTGAAGGGCTATCAGGTACCATTACTGGACTCACTCCGTGTTCATCTTTCATTATGACTAAAGCAAGGGAAGTACAGATGAAACTCAGTTTCATTTGGATTTTGTTCACTGGCTAAATACACAGGCATATACATTGCCAGGTTCATTTGTAAATAAAATTGTTATGAATCTGGGTCCATACTAGCTTCTTTCACCTACAGGACATCATTGAAAACTAAGCACACAGTGCTATGTTTGCCTTTCAAATCTCAGGTTTCACACAACAGAAGATAAACACATAGATTAATAAACCATGTAATTGCTGATCAGAAGGCACATATCCTTTGCTTGAATTGTAAATGTCATTCATAAACTTTAGACTCATATTTTTATTCAACAATCCTTATACTAAAATCAACTGTTCTTATTTAAGTATATAATGTATCCCATGTGATCAACAAATACTTACTGAAACACACACTTAAATGTCCCACAGAAAACCTTTATTCAAATCATTCTACAAAATTATACTCTAAAATGTGAAGCTTCATTTTCTAAGAAGTACTATTTAAAAGTACATTGTAGTT
Source organism: Hystrix cristata (assembly GCA_004026905.1). NCBI lineage: Eukaryota > Metazoa > Chordata > Mammalia > Rodentia > Hystricidae > Hystrix > Hystrix cristata. The sequence continues at coordinate 55,026 of PVJO010008936.1, read as the reverse complement.
TAGATGAGAGATGATCAGAAAGGATTACTAAGATTGCTTGCCCTCCCAGCAGACACAAAGAGCAGTGAAAACATTAGGAAAGAAATTCTCAGAGAATGATCCTGTCAAATTCTCAGAAAATGACTAGAGTAGCAAGTTAAAGCATATTGTCATATGTAATAAATTTTCCAAAGAAAACACATGTAACTAGCATTGTTTTTCTGTGCTTCCTATTAGAATTATAAATGCATACTGAGTTTAAATTTAAAAAAAAATAAGAGGAAAAATTGTATTCTTGAAACACTTGTTCAAATTCCTCTAGTATATGTTCACTTAATATTTTTGAGGTATAGTAAAGACCTATCTTCTTTATTACGTATTGCCAAATTCTTCTGCACTCGATTAATCATAATAGATTTTAAGCCTACTCTGTATAATTTTGTGTGTATAGATGGGATTTATATTAAACCTTTACTAAAATAGCAGTACAAAAATTTGCATTTCCAAATAATAGTTACTTTCAAACTAGAGATAAAATTTCACCGTTAGAGAAAAACATACATTCCTGAGAGAAGGAAGAGAGCTAGAGAATAAAGTGCTATGTATTCCACAAAAGAACATATTTAAATATTTGCAAGTAGATGAATATGAAAAAGTATATATATTCTTAAAGTGGGTAGAAGAAATATTTCTGATATTTGGAGATATAGGTCCTCATTAAAAAAAGAGATTGAGTTTTTTACATTTCTTCATTGTATGGGAAAAGAAAAAAGATCAGCTGGCAAAAAATAGACATGGTATTTTTAAATACAGTTTTTGCTAGGTAAACTACATTTTAGATTTAAATTAAAATATGAATATCTGCTTTTCTTATATTTACTACAATTTGTATTCCATAATTATTAATTATTAAAAAAATATTAAATAAATAGCTAGATGTCACAAATCTAAACCTAAACATTGAAGTGAAAATATCTAAAAGCAGAAATGAAAGATGCTAAAATCAAACTAATTTTAGTAAATCTCAAAATGAATTTCTGTAAAAATAAATTACAAAATTTATAAGTCATACATACGTGGCTTTATGAAATTATATATGTGATTCATACATATATATAATTCACATATGTAGAAAACTGAATTGTAATTAAATTCTCCACAAATAATTTTCTACACATATATACACATTTGCATAATAAAGAAAGTTGTAAAAGACATCAAAGAAACATCATTTTATGTCTTGTATAGAAACAAATTTTAACTCACATGCTCTGTGAGCATATTATGTGATCTCGTGCTATATATGATACTATGTGATACTATAAGAGTAATATTTAGGTAATGATGGATCACAGATTTGACAATGGTCCTACGAGACTATCTTGCCTAGGGATATCACAGCCACATTAGTTTTTGCAAGTTTTGTACATGATGTACACACAACATTGTAATCTCCTAAGGACACATTTATCAAAATATTTTAGGATCATTGAGAGACACATGACATGTATACTATATATACAGAAATATACGTGTGTGTGAGGGACCAAGTGTGCATTCTAACCTAACAGCTGGGAAGGATTCTGCTTCACAATAAATGTGAGTGTGTGTGTCAAACATTAAATGTATATTGCTGATTTTACTGCTTGTTTTACTGAAATTATTTGCCCATGCTGGCACGTGTAACCACATTTGAAATGAAAGTTCAAGCACAGAATGGAGTGAGCTGCGAGGATTGCACGGTTTTGCAACAGGTCTATGTACCATTCCCTCTGCCTCTCGGACCAGCCAGCCACCTCTTTTACATTTGAAGTATGAGGGGCTGGGGATTTAGCTCAGTGATTAGAGTGCTTGCCTTGCAAGCACAAGTGCCTGAGTTCGATCCCCGGCACCACAAAAAACAAAAAACAAACATACATTTGAAGTATGATTATGAAGGTCACCCTCTTGTATTTATCTGTTTATTTTCATTTTGTCTACATCTTTGTAACTTATTCCTCTTAACCTTTGTTTATAAATTCTTTCTTCACATTAAAAATGTACATTCCTATTGTCAATACAGCATTTATATGTTGGAAATACTTTTGTAGTCATGGTACCTATTTCTTTGGAATGTTATTATAATAGCTTTACCTTTTCATACTTTCTCTAGATGTTAACTATTCTGCCTCCAGACTTATTCTTTCCAGAAGCTGTGATATTTCTAATGTGTGATTTTGCTAAATGCGGTATTATTTGCAGGAGCAAATTAATGACAAGTAGCAAAATACCTGTACGTCAGTTGTTGAGAACCTATCACCATAAAAAATTCCTTCAAATGATAAAATATCCATTTCGCTTACCTGATAATGTATTATATGGGAAAAATACAGGCATCAAACCTGAAATAGCTTTACATGTATACCTATAATGGTCAATTAGTATTATACTGCTTGGTCAATTAGTATTGTACAACACATTTGAAATATGACAAAATGTGTATTACTGGAAATTCTATTCCTATGTGTTAGTAGGAAAAATATCAGGAAAATAAATACTAATTCATAGAATCCATAACTAAACAATCATTACCACTGTTGGTTGCCCATTTATTACGTGTTACTGAAGTATAATTTTCTTTAGATACCAATTCTGAGGCAAAGTGACCCTAACCATCTCTCATTTGCAAACACCCCAAAGTTCAATGTATCCATGGCCATCCTTGAGCACATGATATAATTCACTTTATTAGTGTGAGAGGAAAACCTCATCTTGGGGAAATGTTCTCATTAAGAACTAGATGAATAGAATTATTTTATATATTATTTTTTCATCAATTAAATTTTCAGAGTATAACTTTAGTCTAGTAGCTGGAGAACATGAGACCCCTAAACTGAGAACCACCCGAAATTGTTGAACAACTGCCAAAATCTGAATATCTCATAAAACTCAATTTACCAACCTTGAATCATCCACATTAAACATTTTTTTTCTGAAGAAGCTCAGATCATTTAATTATTGTAAGTCATTTTAAATTTGCTTTTCTGTTACTCAAAAATACCTTCGTTTATTTATTTATACAGGCACAATACAGACATATTTCGTAAAGATGCTATTTACATATATTCCTGGTGTTCATTATTCAAATTAAAAATGTCCCTGAAGCACAATACTGAACTTCTTCCTCTTCTTTCTACATTCTTTCCCATCAAGAACTCAGTTGCTCACAGTTTTGACAATGTTTTCTAAGAAACACAGTGAATGCCACTGATATAAATCTACCTCTGCAAATTCTACATTTGTCGTTTCACCTTTCATGCTTCCCAAATGAACTATATACAGTGATACCTCAGTTTGCGAGCTCAATTCATTCCCAATTTGTGTTTGAACATCAAAAAATTAAAGAACTGATCATATTTTTCCCATAAGAAATGATGGAAAACCAAAGAATTGGTTCGGAGGCCCCAAAATTACACTTACAAATCAATTCATCTTTACAGGACTTTAACAAATTTCACAATGATTTCTTTAACTCTATCATGGTTCTCACAGTTTTCCTCTTAGCTTTACTGCTGGTGTCACTAACTTTCTTTGAAGCCATCGTTATGCTATTTCATGCATACAAAGCACAAAAACATAAGCAGCACAATGATGAACGTTTTAATGTGCTAATGTTGTCTGGATGAGAACAGGGTTTAGACTAAAGCTGAGTCCACAGCAAGGTTTTTTCAAGTCGGATTTTGGGTTCCTCTATCATGAGCACCAAACAGATTTTTTTCAAACTTTGCTGTTTGAGTAGAGGAATGTTCGAACTTGGAACCCTTCAACAATCAAGATCTCACGGTCCTTCCTGCTCAGCCTTCTACGTCAACTCCCTGTCATGAAAAATTGAAATTTGTTCCTCAGAGAAATAGATCTTGTTACTATTTTACATTTTCAAAATTCTCAAAAGGATTCATTTGACTTTAGCAGACCAGTTTTCCTAAATGAAGATAAATATTCACGCATCACTTCTGCAACCATGATTAACAATCTGCTCTGTGCCAGGGACTCTTCAAAAGAGCTGGTGATGTATCAGTGAGTAAAAGTTCCTACTCTCAAAGAAGTTACATTTTCAAATGTTTTTTTATTTGCAATACGAAGTATTTTTCTTTTTTTTTCCTCTGAGTCTAACAAACACTGAACACATATCATAAACAATTTTATTGATTCATGTCTTGCTTTGTCCAAGGATACAACATAACTTTGCGTTTTCCCAGCACCTAGTATTAGCTGCCCATTACATATGAAGGAGATGATTACTCTTTGGGGGAGATTAAAATACAGGGGAAAGGAGAAACATAAGTCAGTTATAGTTCACTGAAACACATATTAGAAAAATACCCGAGAAAATTCTCTATGAGTTCACACAAAGTGGTTATCTTTTCAAACGACCAAGAAAAGACTTAACAGAACAACAACTGTGTATGTCACTTGTTTATCCCAAAGTTAAAGAATGGGTAGAGATATGTACAGGAGGAAACAGAATTTCAAATTGAACAGAAGTGTCACTACGTGGCTAAGAATTATGGTTCTTACTCAGCAGGCAATGGGAGTCATAGGGGATTATGAAGGCAGCAGTACAATCAAGTATCCTACAGGGAGTTAGCTCTTATGCAAGGTGGCAACCAGCCCAAAGCAGGGTGAGAATACAGGCAATGAGACCCTAGTTAAATTACTGAAATGTATGAGCCAGGGGTAGATGGAGGTCTAAAATACAGCAATAACAGAAGGCATAGGAAGCAGATAAATGTGAGAAATATTGATCTAGGACTTTCAAAGGTAGAACAGCCTTTAGATACTAACATATTACTGAAAAATATAGTGACTTATTTTATCTAATTTTCCTGATTATAGATCAGAGTCTGTATATGTGTGTGTATATTCTTATCAGTGTTTATTGGAGTTATTTTTAATTAAATAATATTAAAATGTGTTTTGAAAGTTTAAAATGTGTTTTGAACAGGGTAGAATTGTGTATGTAACATTTTGGTGTTATTTAAATAACACAGATAACAAATACACTGCAATTACTGTGAAAATAGAAACCATGGACTAAGAATCATTATGATAACTGACATCAAAGGACAGGAAATATGTTATCGGTTCTCTGGTATGTCCACAATCAAACTGTGGAGAAAATTAAAACTGCTGTGAGTGATGAATACAGCAGATATCTTGCCCCCCGACCTGTCTAGCATAGCATTTCCCCTTTGCATATGAAAAAACAAAAACCTGAGTTTTTAATTTGATTTACTACTCAATTCTTAGGAAAGGCTAAGATGCTATTTGCTCACTTATTTATTCTTTCTTTTTTTCCTTCTTTCACTCACTCATTTCTACTACAAACTGTTCAAATGATTTTTCTGTAACAATCAGAAAGTACAAGAACCTCCTTTGCTGCTTGTGACTAGCCATGTGTACCACTTTACAGCTGAATACTACTGTGGGATATTAAGTTGTCACCCTACCCAAAGAACAAGCAACAGTAAAAAATAACTACATGATTTACAGTTCGGTTCACTGTAAAGGGCAGAATGTGTGTTTGTGCTGGGTCAGACTCTAGCCCCAAGGACTCTAACGCAGTTCCAAAGACTGTACAAATGTACTACTATTTTCTTCTTTCATTTGTGAATATGCTATACAGGATTGTTTGGGCTTCATTATATTATTTACTTTCCCAAAGGTCACAAGAAAAAGGAATAGCAACTAATGAGTTAGTGTCAGAAGAACGTCGTATTTTGATTATGTTGTGTTCCTGCGGAGCAGCAAAAATTAGAGCACGATGTATTAGCATTTATACTGCTTTTACTGAGCTTACTGTACAGGACTTTCAGTCAAAGGGGCATAATGCACAGACTGTTTTTTATGGAAAAGAGCATTAAAAAGTCCTGTATAGAGAACTTATTTTCTTTTAAATTCTATTAGGATCCATTTCTCTTACAATTAAATTGTTGTGAATATACCAGAAAACATGTGTACTTAATAAAATATTTAAGAAAAACAAAAATTGGCACACAGAAACAAATGGTGGAGGCAGTAAATAAAAAGGATTTATATTCTTGAAAGTATATAAGGCCTCATCATTAAAATATGTTTCATAAAACATCATCAAAACCCTAACCATCCCCAAGAAAATCCAATTTATTTTAAAGGCCAATATGATCCTCTTACAACAGTATTTTTGAAATATCCAGTTCTGTAGATATAAGAAAATAAATTGAGTGGTCAATACTCTTTCTTTCTCTGTATATGTTGTCATTTTTTCTAGATAATTTAGGTTAACCTTTCTTTACACATAACATGAGTGGCCTACTTTCAGAATAAAGCCAAATACATATTTTCCATTAATCAAATAATCATACTACACTAGATAATTTTATGCAATTATACATATATATATATGAAAATCATTTAATCAATGTACAATGCAAAAATTGATTTGTTAACAAATCAAGACCAAATTCATGCATATAAATTATATATTTCTTCACAGGATTAGCAAATACTTAAAAAATATTATGGAAAGAATAATATCCACCACATCTCCATCAACCGCTAGATCTCCAGGTCTTAATTCTCAAAACCATTGAGCATGTTACATTAACTAGCAAAATATTTAAAGTTAAGATTGATTTAAATATATTACTCAACTGATTTTTTCTGGATTATCTGAATTGGCCCAAGTAATTATTCATGCCCTAAAATGTGGGAGAGGAAAGTGAAAGATTGGGTCAGAGAGACACATCAATGGAAGAAAGGACAGGTAATTTTTTTTGGGGGGGTGCTGGGGATCAAACCCAGGACCTTGCACTTGCTGGCAAGCACTCCACCCCTGAATTAAATCCCCAACCCAAGACAGGTAAAGTTTGAAGTCAGTGATGGACTTCAGTCACCATGGATGGCTTTGAAAATGGAGAAAATGGGGCATGAGCCATGAACACAGAGAGACTCCAGAAGCTGAGAATGGTCCTCTGCTGTCAGTCACTAATAACACAGAGACCTCAGTTCTAAAAACATACACACCTGAATTCTGCCAGAAGCCCACATACACAAGGAAACAAATGGTTCCTTGGAGCCTCCAGTTAGGAATTTGACCCTGCAGACACCTTTATTTTCACCTCGCAAATCTCATGTCAGACTTCTGATTTCTGAACTATACAATAACACATTTGTTTGTGTCGGTTTGTATTTAAGCTATAAAATTTATGGTAATTTGTCACATCAGTGATATAAGTTAACGGATACATCTGGTTGTATATTTTATGTGTGAAAAAACTATAGTTTAAGTGTCTCATGTCTAGGAAGTAACACACTTTCTACTACACTCGTGGCTTCACCTCACTACTACCCTTGGCTTGTTTTATCCAACCCATCCTGAACAAAGCACCCTGAACAGAGTTAAGCCAGATCAGCTCATATACCTGCTACCCTTGTACCTCATGAACAGCTCATTTCATGCCTTAAAATTCCTACTATATTGTATGGTCTAATCTGTCTCTAACCTAGTCCAGTACCCAGACACCTAAATTCCTTGCAGTGTGTCTCCTCAAGGACACATTCACTTCCTGTCCTGTCCGATACAGCTCCTTGGTATTTCTCCTCCTTAGGCTCGGAGACTGAGTCCTCTGTCTGATTTGTCAGCACAGCGGGTGAATTTCCGTAATTCAAGTGTTACTCTAAGTATGAGTTCTGGAGAAATAACTCCTAAACTTGAATTCTACCTACCACCATATTCATTTCTGTCATTGAAATCTTTTCAATCTTTTCAATCTGTATTTGTTTCTTCACTTCTTTATTGTCTGACTCTTCTTCCAAGCCTTTAAAACCATATGAGGATGTTATTTAGTTTCTAGGTGTTTATGTAGTGTTTTTTTTTTTTTTCTGTTAACATTGATTTCCAGTTTCATTGCACTATGGTCTGATAGTATACATGGGATAATGTCAATTCCTTTAGACTTACTTAAGCATGCTTTCTGAGCTAGTAGGTGGTTTACTTTGGAGAATGTCTCTTGTGAAACTGAAGAGAATGTGTATTTAAATGTTGTGAGGTGGAACACTCTGAAGACATCTGTTAAATCCATTTATTCACAGATTTGACTCAGTTCTGATATTTATTTGCTAATTTTTTTTTACTTGATCTACCTGTGAAAGTGGTATATTGAAGTATCCCATTACAATTGTGTTAGTGTTTATTTGATCTTTCATGTTCCTTAATATTTGTTTAATGTAGTTAGGTGCACTGATATTTTGTGCATAGATATTAATGATTCTTATTACTTCCTCTTGGAATTTTCCCTGAAAAAGTATGTAAAGACCTTCTTTGTTCCTCTGGGTAAGTCTTGGTTTGAAGTTCACTATGTCTGAGATTAGGAGAGCTACCCCTGCTTTTTCCTGGGATCCTGTTGCATGAAATACTGTTTTCCATCCTTTGATTTTCAGCCTATAGATTTCCTTTTGGGTTAAATATGTTTCTTGTATGCAGCATATTGATGGATCTTGTTTCTTGATCCATTCTGTCAGTCTGTTTCTTTTGGTTGGTGAGTTCAGACCATTTACATTGATGGTTATAACTGTTATGTATTAACTTATTTTTGTCACAAACATCCTACTGAACAATAGCTGAGTCACAGAAGAAATTAAAGAAGAAATTAAGCAATTCATACACTTAAATGATAATGCCAATACACCACACTGGAACATATTGCGATGAAAGCAATGCTTCGAGGGAAAAGTCATTGGGTTGAACTCCCACATCCAGAAAACAGAACAAGCTCAAATTAACAACCTAATGTTGAACCTCAAAAGCCTAGAAAAAGAACAAACCAAACTCAAAGCTCATACAAGAGAGGAAATTATAAAGATCAGAGCTGAAATTAATGCAATTGAAACTAAGAAAACAATACAAAAAAAATCAATGAATCAAAGAGTTTGTTCTTTGAAAGAATAAATGAAATAGACAAACCCCTAGCCACTCTTATCAAAAAAAGGAAAGAAAAGACCCAAATCCATGCAATAAAAAATGAAAGGGGTGAAGTCACAACTGATCCTATGGAAATCCAAAAAATCATCAGTGGCTACTTCACGAATTTATACTTAAACACAATGGAAAACACTGAAGAAATGGACAGATTTTTAGAAACATGTGAACTACCAAAACTGAATCAAAAAGAGATAAAAATACTAAATAACTCAATATCAACCATTGAAATTGAAGAGGTAACTAAAAACCTACCAAAAAAGAAAAGCCCAGGACCTGACGGTTTCACAGCTGAATTCTACAAGAAATTCAGAGGTGACCCAATACCATTATTCATCAAACTCTTTAATGAAATTGAAAGGGAAGCAGTACTTCCAAAATCTTTCCTGGAAGCAAGCATTACCCTTATACTAAAACCAGAAAAGGATCCAACCATAAAAGAGAACTACAGGCCAATTTCTCCAAATGAACATAGATGCAAAAATTCTCAACAAGATCCTAGCAAATAGAATGGAACAAATTTTCAAGAAGATTATACACTATGACCAAGAAGGATTCATCCTCGGGACACAGGGATGATTCAATATATGCAAATCAAAACATGTAATATACCATATCAACAGAGTCAAAGACAAAAATCACATGATCATCTCAATAGATGCAGAAAAAGCATCTGACAAAATCCAACACTCATTCATGATAAAAACTCTACAGAAATTAGGAATAGTCTATATCTAAATCTAATAAAAGCCATCTATGACAAACCAACAGCCAACATTACACTAAATGGTCAGAAACTTGAAGCTTTCACACTAAAATCTGGAACACGACAAGGCTGTCCACTACCAGTTCTATTATTCAATATAGTTCTAGAAACATTAGCCACAGCAATCAGGCAAGAGAAAGAAATAAAAGGAATACAGATAGGAGAGGAAGAAATTAAACTATCATTATTTGCAGATGACATGATACTCTACATAGAAGACCCCAAATATTCCACCAAAAACTTCTAGATTAATAACTAAATTCAGTTGCATAGCTGGATACAAAGGCAACAACCAAAAGTCAATAGCATTCCTATGTATAAATAACAAACTGACTGAGAAAGAAATAAGAGAAGATACACTTTTCACAATTGCATGAAAAAAATGAAATACTTAGGAATTTATCTACCAAAGCAAGTAAATGATCTTTTCATTGAAAACTACAGTACTCTAAAAAAGGAAATTGAAAGGAATATCAGACAATGGAAAAATATCCCATGTTCATGGGTAGGAAGAACCAACATAGTGAAAATGGCCATACTTCCTAAATTACTACACAGATTTAATTCAATTCCAATCAAAATACCAGTAACATACTTCACAGAATTAGAGAAAACAGGCTGGAGATTTAGCTCAGTGGTTAGAGTGGTTGCCTAGCAAGTGCAAGGACCTGAATTTGATCCCTGGCACAAAATAAATAAATAAATAAATAAATAAATAAATAAATAAATAAATAAATAAATAAATAAATAAATAAATAAATCAGAGAAAACAATCATGAAATTCATCTGGAACCAGAAGAGATCAAGAATAGCAAAAACATTCCTGGGCAACAGGGACAAGGTAGGGGGCATGACAATCCCTGGCCTGAAATTATACTATAAAGCTTCTGTGATAAAAACAGCATGGTACTGGCAAAAAGCCAGATCCAAGGACCAGTGGAACAGGCTAGAAGATGCAGAAACAACTCCAAATACACTTAAATATATCATCTCTGACAAAGGAGCCAAATACCCTCACTGAAAGAAAGACAGACTCTTTAACGAACGATGCTGGAAAAATTGGCTTGCCACATGCTGAAAACTAAAATTAGGTACATGTCTCTCACTCACCATCTACTAAGTTAAACTCAAAGTGGATCAAAGACTTAAACATTAAAAAATAAATACTAAATCTACTGAAGAATAGAACAGGAAGAACTCTTGAAGACATAGGGGTAGGAAAAATATTTATGAGCAGAACCAAGACTGCACGAGAAACAATACAAAGAATCAGTGCTTGGGACCACATCCTATTAAAAAGCTTTTGCACAGCAAAAGAAATCACCAATAAAGTGGGGCAAAAACCTGTAGAGTGAGAAAAAAATTTTGCCAGCTGTCCCTCAGACAAAGGTTTAACATCTAGAATTTATAAAGAACTCAAAAAAATCAACCCCCCTACATTTAAAGACCCTACCCTAAAATGGGCATTTTGAATGAATAAACATTTCTCTGATGAAATAAAAATAGCAAATAAATATATGAAAAAGTGTTCACCATCATTGGTCATTTGAGATATGCAAATCAAAACAATGCTAAGATTCCATCTCGCTCCAGAAAGAACAGCTATTATCAAGAAATCAACCAATAACCAATATTGGCAGGGCTCTGGAGAAAAAGGAACCCTCCTCCACTGTTGGTGGGAATGTAGACTGGTCCAAACACTGTGGAAATCAGTGTGGAGATTCCTCAGAATACTTCAACTGGAAGTTCCCTTTGACCCAGCTATTCCTCTGCTTGGCATCTTCCCAGAAGAATTAAAATCATCATACTACAGCGAAATATGCACAACTATGTTTATAGCAACACAATTTGTAATAGCTAAGTCTTGGAAACAACCTAAATGCCCAACAACCAATGGATGGCTAAAGATGTGTTTTTTCTACACAATGGAGTACTACACCGCCATAAAAAAGGATAAATTTAGAGATATTTCTAGGTAAATGGATGCATTTCAAGAGCATACTCTTAAGTGAAATAAATCCGACATTCGTGAGTACACATCGAATTGTTTCTCTCATATGAGAAACCATACTTGTCAATAAAGCAAAGATGTATAATAGATATTATACAAGAAAAAGATAGTATTCAAAAGAGAGGAGAACTAGATAGGGAGGAGGGGGAAAAGAGGAAGGGAAAAGAAAAGAAAGGAGAATAGGAAAAATGTTAAAATGTAAATAAATCTGCAGTAAATAGGGAAGGGAGGGGGAATGGAAGGGAGAACTGGGGAAGAGGAGGGAAAAAATCAAGATGTATCATGTACAGGTACAAATTAACTATGATGAATGTGATCACTATTTATACAATGTACCCTTAGATGTTCTTGGTACATAAAAAAAAAACCCAACAACAACAACATATCGATGGAAATTTTATCTCATATAAGTCAATGCCATGGGTATAGAAGTGTTAGGTAAAAAACTTTCTAGTCTGAACAATCTATTAAAATAATTTCTGGCTCCTAATACAAGGGTTTGATCCAGGAAACCACAAAAATTACATCAATTGTTTTTAGAATTTATACGCTCATGTTTGAGTGTCCGTTGTCATTGAAGAAATCTATTTGTGTTCATCCACTGATTTTATATGAATTATACCAAATATAATTGATAATTTATAAATACAAATTTAAAATATAAGTACGCTAAATAATTACACAATATATAACAGACAAATTTCCACTTTTATCTGTTTCATACATTATTGGAACATTTATTTTTCTTCTTTTTCTCTGCTGCTAGAATTAGATTTATATTGGTGGTTATAAATATAGGATAACATACATACAGTATAGGAAGAAGATTAATCAGTCATGATTCAAACTATTCTCTAGGTTAATAGAAGAGACAAGCTGATAAGATGTTACTACTGTATATTTAGACAGACGGGGAATAGGTCCCAGTTCCATACAGAGTCAATAGCAAAGAACAGAGAACGTAGGACCTTTAAGCAGAAGAATGAGTACTTCTGGGTATAGATTCTATAACAGGATTTATCAAAGGTTAAACTGTGAATGAACAAGAGCATTGACACAGGTACATAGGTAAAAATAAAATAAGAAATTAGTTGAAACAGGGCATGGTAGCACATGCCTGTATTCCCAGCATCCGGAGGCTGAGGCAGGAGGATTACCAAGAGTTCAAGGCCAGTCAAGGTTAAGTAGTGAGTTCAAGGCTAGCCTGGATCGCATAGCTGTCTCAAAAAAAAAAAAAAAAATGGTTCACTTGTTTACACTACTCATATAGAAGTGACTTACAGGAAGTACTGTGGCTTAGAAAACTTCTCATATTTCTAAGTATTCAAATGAATAAAAATAAGGTAATTTATCTCCAAAATAATTACTCCATGACTCAGGAGACAGTTACCTAATTGTCTTAAGACATATTTGTACAACATGGTTGATATTATTAAGACCAAGTTGGAAATGGTTCTGGAAAGGCTGAAAAGGTTTTTACCTTTTTCATTTCAATTTTTGAAACATATCTTTAAACACTTCTCTTTTTTTCCTACAAAAGGACTATAATTTTATTGTATTTTAGCAAGTTGCTTTGTTAAAAAATCGTTACCTTCTCACTATTCTCTGCTTTAAAAGATTCTCTTCTTCCTCAAACTGTATAAGTTTCTAAATATTTTGCTTAGTTTAGTATTTCTAATATTGATAGAAATATTATTTAGGCTTATTCATTATTCAATCATTCAACCTATTAAGCTTCACGGGAAACTGGAAGGAAATCATTCTTAATTTTTTGGGGTGGTGCTGGGGATCAAACTCAGGGCCTTGTGCTTGCTAGGCAGGCGCTCTACCACAATAATCCTTAAATTTGTATGTGAGTAATTTAAGGATTAATAGAAAACTGACACGTAAGTCCAAAGGCTCTTCTTATGGAAGATGCTTCTAGTTTTGACCACTGCTGTCCCAATTTGTTCCATTCTGTGTACAAAAACTCCAGGATATATAGTCTTGTGTTTCTCAACAATGGGACAAATTATGAAAAATGTGTTGTTGACCAATTTTGTCATTTAGCTAACATCATAAAGTGCACTGACACAAACCAAATCAGCCGCAATATCAATAAGAAATAAAATATTGGGGTACCATCATCATATACATGGCAGTCATCGATAAGTCGCTATATAGCAGATGACTATTGTTTGTTAGATAATTGCCTATATTATATAAAAAGTGTGAAAAATCAAATAATTTAAAGTATTGGGGAGTTATCTCTGAGGTGTACTTATACTAAAAACAAAGAATGAAAGGGATGTACAGAACTGGGAACGCGTGATGCCAAAGGAGACTGAAAAATTACTTGTTTAATTGTTGTATCAGTGCTTACAGTAGATATGTTCACAGCACCGAGCTCCAGCCAGGGAAGACGGAACATGTTAGCAAATATTCACCAAATAAACAATCTGTTTTGGTCCATTTTGTTCACTGTAATGGATTGTATTGCTGTTCAACTATACTCTGCGGCACTCTGAGGAAGGTTATACATTGCTGCTCTGTAAAACTCAGGAGCAGGCATGTGACTGGCTAGAAGAAAAGTGTGTGTATGTGTTTGTGAGCGCACATGTGTGTGTACACTATACAACACACAGATAAACAGCACACTTGTGCATCGTTAGTATTCAGAAGTTTCAAGAACCAGTTGGATAGGTGACTTTACAGGCTTTTCTGCTACAGCATAATAATGACTAGCAATGTCTGAGACAAAAATTGCTCTGTGGCTCTCAGTTTAAACTTGATGTGGAAAATTCTGGAAGAGGAGACATAAATCTTTGTTATTATAAACCAGTAGAATTCCTTTTTTTATTATTTATTTTTGTCATTGCAGCATTTCCCAGCCTATCCTTATCAATACAGCCAGCCATGTGAAAATTTCCAGAGTTTTGTTTATTTTGCTTAAGGGAAGTATTCAGACTTGTCTGTCCAAAATTGCAGGAGTAGCCACTAGACTATGTCAATTTACCTTCATTCAAGATGAATATAATTTTATAATTAGTTTCTCATTCTGCTATGTATGAAGTACAGAATAGCCGTATATAGTTATGCATACATAGTGCTACACAGCTATAGATTGTTTTCGCCATCACAGAAAAGTAAGAAGAAAAAAGTCAGACTGTAAATGATGTGGACCATTTTCCCCAGTTTCCGTCATGTTTCCAAGCCATATGGATTCATTCATCTCCTTTCTCCAGGGGTAGTTAAACTTAATCAAGGGCAGAGCTTCAGTTCTCTTAAGCATCTTAAATCTCGTTGGCTGCCTCTGAATTTTTATTTCTTTTTATCTAAAACCAATTGAAGTTGTCACTGGATCATTTTATACCTCGCTAATGGCCAGGCTCTCTGGAATTCACTAATGCTGTTACACACCAATCAATAACAATTAACTAGCATCACTTCAACTCGATCTTATCCTGGTTCCAGAATTAGCAGTGTGACACTTTTGATTTAATTGAGAAATTCAGTGATTTCTGAAGCTTCTCAAACCAAATAGATGTAGACTTTAAAAATGATATCCTGATATTCATCCATGAATCTCAGCCACAAGAAGTTAGCTTGTATTAAACAAGTTTAGTGGAATCAACAGGCCAGTCAGCATCAGCATCCAATTTCTCCATTCTCAATTTTCTTGACTCTTTCTCTTTCCAAAGTATTCTGAGGCTCCTGATTGCCCAGAGAATGAGGCGTATATTCTGGTCTAAATGATTAAACTTCTTGTTCCTCCAGTTTACCTAAAGACTTTATGATCTCTTTACTCGTCTAAAGAATACTTCACTTCAATAAATATAATTTCATCACTTGTCATCAAATTTGCTATGTACTTTGACACAAATACTCACTCTGCATGAATCTCTTTATGTGAGTCTTTTGAAACTTTTATACTCAATTTAAAACTCATTTTTCATGACCTTTTGCCTGACTTTTTCATACCAAATTCACTGTTGTTTCCTATAGTGGTTTCATGCAATATCTTTTCCTATGCTGTACCGTATCTATTTATTCAACAAGTATTTATTAAGATTCTGCTGTGTGTCAGGCACTATTAGGTATTTAGAAAATAGTACTAAACTAGAAGAATAAATCAGTCACCATGAAAATGACATTTTCTTGGAATTTAATATATTTTTACCAATTTATTATCAGGTTAACAAGTGCAGGTGGCAAAAATTCTATTTTTATTCCATTTAGTTCTAGGTTCCGAGAACATTATTTTAGACACGGTAATTTGTTACTGAAAATTTTGTATGGAACAAGCTTTAATATAGGTTAATATTTTACATTTTCAAAGTATCAATTGCTTGCTTCTTTTAGTAGGTCTCAAAATTGTTTCAAATTGATGGGCTCATCCAGACCTCCACTGGGCATTTTGGATTTCTAATTTGATTCCTCTGTATAAACTGCCTCTGCCTCTTACCTTTTATACTGCTGAAGAAACGACGAAGTCCCCAGTCAAGGGCAGAGACTTTCTTTTGGTGTGTGTGTGTGTGTGTGTGTGTGTGTGTGTGTGTGTGTGTGTGTGTTTCACTCTTGAAGTCTATATTGTCCAAAGTAAAAGCTATTCAACTCTCCAACGGAAAGCACTTTATGTAAGAGAGAAAAATACTGTCTTCTAACCAACTGACTTACTCTGATAAGCGACATTATTCGGAACTTGTTCAGTTTGCCTTCTCATGAGTCACAGATGGATAAACATCCTTTTTAGGACTCTAAAATAAGATTGTAATTTGTACTGTATTTAAATATCACTTGTGAACAGCCTCCTTTTGAAAATTATATCAGAGAAGCCTTAAGTTATATGTATTTTAACAGTAGCATTATAAAAACAAATATAATAATCATATGTTCAAAATGGGCATCCGAGATTATGTATTCCTTACATACTCTTCTTCCTTTCACTTTTGTAAGTCATTAGTCATTGAAGCTTTATTTACTCTCTTCAGTGACTGTTGCTGATGATGCTGGAGTGCTCTGTGCACGCAGGGCTCTGCACTTAACTCTCCCTTAACTTTCGAAAGTTATCCCTTAACTTTCTGAAGCATTTTACGTTCTACATTCTCCCATTTTGGTCCATCTCTCAAAGCCCAGCAAAACTGCCTAGGTTGCACTAAATGTAATTAAAATCTAAGATGTAGCTATAATTCACTTGATGTCTCAGTGTCTCAAGGTGATTGGATCTCAATTTGATAATGTTGTTTTCAAACAGCATTTTTTTTTCTTTTTTCTGTGGAAAAAAGAAAAAAAAAAAACACAGAATGTGGACTGAAGATGCCTAGTCATCTTCCAGAAAGTTAGAGATTTTCTCCTTGAGGAAATGCAGTTTTCTCCTTATGAAATACACATACAGATATATATGCATAAGAACAGATTTAATGTTTGTATTTGGGTGTTTATTATATACATAAATTATATATATGTGTGTGTATATATATGTATGTGTGTGTATATATATATATATATATTTATATATAAAACTAAAGTTCACAAAGCTCAAGGGCACAAAGATCAAATTACACGCAGCCATACCAGTCTAAGGAGTCTACTTATTGTAAGTACCAACCATTTCAGCATGCATTCACTCTCCACTATTCTCATTAAAAAATGTTAAGTTTTAAAAACTCTTTAATATACACACCTGTTAGCTAATTTGGACAAAAGCACTGCAGGTCTCTCTTCTGTGCCTCAGAAGACCTCCATTTCTTATGCACCAGCAGACACAGAGTATGTCCTCTGTCTGGTGATTGCAATGCTGGGATTGTAACAGTGCTTGAATTTCAGAGACACCACAGCAAGAAAGCAAGTAACTGGTTAAAATGTGAAAAAGTCAGCCACCAAATAAGGTTTAATATTTTAAGTGCAGTGTTTGTCCTGTAGAGGGAGTGTTCTCAAAGCTTTTACAGGGCAGCTTCAGGCCTGGTGGGCGACGCGTGCTTTACTTATTTCTTCAGGGAAGATATGACCACATACATTAAGAATACTATAAGAAGGAAAGGATGCCTCTTGTTGCTTGCTCTCTCTCTCTCCCCCTTCTCTCTCATCTGCAGTATAAATATCCATCACTAAAATACCTAATTCACAGACAATTTTTCTATCTGTAAGTTATAACTCTCTTTTGGAAAATGGATAAAATACCTACAGACAGCTTGGGCAACAGAGATCAGAAAGTTGGCTTTAGAATTGCATTTTTGAAGAAAAATATGGACTCCAAAATACGTGAGAATAAGACAATATAAAATCCATCTCTTGAGATTTTTCTAGCTCATTTGAAGCTTCTAGAAGTCATGCCTAAGGGAAAGATGAGCTGTGGAAGGGAGGAAACAGAAATCTAACAAGCTTACCTGAAAGATTAGTTGCCAGAGAAACAGTGAAAATTCATCTCTTTAGCTTGATAATTTAACTTGCCATTGCACAATCATCATCACTAAATTCTAACTTGTATTGAAGTGTGTTTTAGGATGATTCCTTTGTGCTGTACATCTTTGGTCTCATTTCTGCCATCCTGAAAGAAAGTCTATACTAAAATCACAATATTACGAATCAGAAAACTGGATGGCATAAAGTTAAAAAAAATTGTTCCCAGTAACCTAGAGAGTATGATTTACTCTAGATTATGACTCTAGCTTTCCGATTTTAGAGCCTAAAAATAATCTATCACTTCTAAAATAGCATGGCATTGTTTCTGTCTGAAATGTTTACAAGAAATATTCGCTCTTTTGAGATATTTCCTTTTTCATAATTTTCATAACTAGTTCAGTTGCCATGCTTGACTACGTGAAACCTTGGGAACAATGAACAAAACTAAGGGTTCTTGTACAAGTGCATTTCTGTGTAGCTCCCTATATTATTCATGGGGATGGTGAAGTTAATGTTGCTCAGTATACCACTTTGTCAATACAGTTCATTCTTTATTTATTCTAGTTTATTAAAACTTTTTGAACTCAGGAAGTATGATGCCTTCAAATTACCCTGCTGTTTAAAGATAATAGGGTTATTTAGAGTATTTCATGCTCCATATGAATTTTAGAATTTTTTTTTCTGTAAATAAAAAGTGCCACAGAGAGGCTGAAAGAGATTGCATCAAACATATAGATTTCTCTGGACAGTATGAACATTTAACAGCATTCAACAATTCCGAGGCGTCAAATCAATGAATATGAGATATACTTTCATTAGTTTTGTGTGTCCTTTATTTTGAGAATATACTTAGTACTGGGAGTACTGGATCATATGTTGTTTCTATTTTTAGGTGTTTTTGTTTGTTTGTTTGTTTTGTAAGTAACCACATGATGTTTTCCATAACGGCTACAGTAATTTACTTTCGCACCAACACTGTATTAGGAATCTATTTTTCCACATTCTTACCAGCACTTGGCATCTTTCCTCTTTTTGATACTACCCATTTTAACTGAGGGACATGCTATTTCATTGTGATTTTTCTGCGTTACTGTGATGATCATTGACAAACTTTTTATATATACGTTGCTGTGTATATGTCTTTTTTTGAGAAATGTCTGTTCAAAAATTTTCCCATTTAAAATTAGATTATTCTTGAGTAGTTAGAGTTCTTTACATATTCTAGATTTGGTTCATGGTCAGATTATCCTTTGTAGGTATTTCTCCCATTCTGTAAGTTGTCTCTTCATTCTGTTGTGCTCTTTGCTGTACAGATATTTTATTTCATTTTGTCTGATTTTTGTTTTTGTTGCGTGTCATTTGAGATCTTCTGACAAAAATACTTGACCAAACTAACATCCTGACCGCTCCTTCTGGTAGTGTCAGTTTCAGGTCTTCCACCTAAACTTTGGATTCACTTGGAACTAACGTTTACATACGGCGATACTGATCTAGTATCCAGTTTTCCCAGCACAATTTATCAAAGAAATTGTTCTTTTTCACAATTTGTGTTCTTGATATCTCTGTGAAAAATCAACTGCAGATAAACCTATGGTTTTATTTTTGAGCACTTTATTAGAACGCATCGGTCTATTTTTATTGCAGTACCTTGCTGGTTTGGTTATTATACTTTTGTGTATATTTTGAAGTCAGTGCAATGCCTCCAGCTTTGTTCTTTTGCCCAAAATATCCTTGACCTTTCAGGATCTTACATGATCTTACACAAATTGTGGGCTTTTCTTCTTATTTCTGCAAAGAGTATCATTGACATTTTCATAGGGATTGCAAAAAATCTATAGATTGCTTTAAGTAGTATGGCTATTCAACAGCATTAAATCTTCTAATTAACAAATATAGATGTCCATACTATTTATTGGTTTCCGATTCAATTTCTCTCATCAATGCTTTATAATTGTCAATATAGGTAATTTTAATCTCTTTGGTTAAATTTACCCCTGAGTATGAAATTTATCCAGCCACTGTGGAAATCAATATGGAGATTCCTCAAAAACTACAACTGGAGGTCCCATTTGACCCAGCTATTCCCCTACTGGGGATCTTCCCAGAAGAATTAAAATTGTCATACCACAAGGACGTATGCACCACCATGTTGATAGCAACACAATTTGTAATAGTTAAGTCTTGGAAACAACCTAAATCTCCAACAACCAACGAATGGTTAAAGAAAATGTGGTTTTTCTACACTATGGGGTACTACACTGCCATAAAAAGGATAAACTAGAGTCATTCATATATAAATGGATGTACCTTGAGAACATACTCTTAAGTGAAATAAATCGGACACTCATGAGCACACATCGAATTGTTTCTCTGATATGAGAGACCATAACTGTAAATAAGGACAAAGAGGTGTAATAGATATTATATAAAAGGAGGATGGTGTGCAGAGGAGTACTAGAAAGAAAGAAGGGGAAAAGCAGAAAGGCAACAGGGGAAAGAGATGGGAAAGGGAAAATATGGAAAATGATGAATAAACCTGCTGTAAATAGGGAGGGAGGGAGCAGAGGGGAGGGGCGGGGGAGAGGGGGGAGAACCAAGATGTATCATGTATAGGTACAGAATAAATGTAATGAATGTGACCAATGTATGTAGAATGTACCAATACATGTTCTTGGTTTAAAATTAAAAAAAAAAGAAAGAAATTTATTTGCTATTTGAAATGGGGTTGTCTTGATTTATTTTTCATATAGCTCAGTAATAGCACATAGTAAAGTTATTGATGTACACCACATGCTGAATTTGTGTCCTGCAAGTTTACCATATTTGTTTACTAGTGCTAACAGTCCTCAAGGGTACAGTCTTTTAAGATTTTCTTTTTTTTTTTTTAATTTTATTTTAAACCAAGAACATGTATTGGTACATTCTACATACAATGGTCACATTCATTACATTAATTCTGTACCTATACATGATGTATCTTGGTTCTCCTTTTAAGATTTTCTATACATAAGATCATGCCATCCGTAACAGACAACTGGATTTCTTTTCCAATTCAGATGCCTTTTAATTCATTCTCATGCCTAAATTGCTGTGGATAGGGCTTCTTCGACAGCAATGAATAAAAGCACTGTGAGTTGACATCCTTGTTCTGTTCATAATGTTTTTCCCCACTGAAAATTATATTATCTGTGGTTTTTCATTCATGGTCTTTCTTGTGATTAGATAATTTCCTTCTATTCCTAGTTTGTCGAGAATTTTTGTCATGAATGGGTGCTGAATTCCATCAAATGCATTTTTTAAAATAAATGAGGTACAAATCCCCTATGATGAATGTTATTACTATGTACATCTATAATGTACCATTAAAATAAAATTTAAAAAAAGAAAAAAAAATGATGGTAACTGGAACTCTTCTACATTTTTGGGAGAAATATATACTTTTGGTTAAAAATGATAGGACTGCAATGAAAAATAGCATGAAGTTTCTTTAAACATAAATTTAAAAATTGCAACTATGTGATCCAACAACCTGGATGTTTAGCCAAATCCACTGAAATAAGAATTTTATATTATTTGTGTATGTTTATTAGTATGTTTGCTGTACATAATGATTTCATTCATCATGGAGAGCTGGTACTCGAATACAATAAATCCTTATTCTTTTCACTTCCTGTTTGCTTGGGCTTCTTCCCCCTCCCTGGAACTCTAAATTCTCTTCCAATGTGCAAAGGATCTACCTCTCTATTTATTATTATCTATCTTTTATTTTGCTCTTTAAATTATTCATACTTTGAGTTTCTCACATAAGAGAAATCATGTCAGATTTAGGCTTGTGTGTCTGATTTATTTCACTCAAATTATGGTCTCGATTGTATCCATTTTTTTACAAATGAGTTAAATTCATCTTCTGTAGTGCCTGAGTAGTAATCCATTGTGTACATATTCCACCTTTTCTTTATCCATTCATCGATTGATGGATACATCATTCACTTCCAATATTTAGCTATAATGAGTTGTACTGCTATAAATATGGGTATGTATGTATCACTGTAATATGATGTCTCTAAATCTTTCAGGAAGATACCTAGAAGGGGAATAACCTGAGCTGAATGCAATTTCTATTTTTAATTTTGAAGAATCACAATACTGTCCATAGTGATTGTACTATTTTACTTTCCCTCCAAAAATGTAGAAGACTTCCACTTTCCCAAGCTATTCAGGCATATGGCATTATTTGTTTTACAGATGATACCATTTTTTCTGATGGAATTTGGAAATTCAATGTTGTTTTAATTTGCATTTCTTTCATTTCAGAGATGCTGAATATTTTTGTATATTCATAATTATAGTTATCCTTATGAGAAGTGTCTATTAATTTCAAATGCGCAGTTTTTAATTGGGTCTCTATTTTCAGGATGTCTAATTTTTTGAGTTCTTTATATGTACTAGATAGTAGTTCTCTGTCTGAGGAGTAGCTGGCCAAATTTTTTCTCATTCTGTAGTTGTCTTTTTAATTTGTTGGGTTGTTTCCTTTGGTGTATAGATTTGCAATTTGATAAAATCCCATCTATTAATTCTTGGTTTTATTTCTTGTGGAATTGAGGTTTGGTTCAAAAAGTCCAGAACCTGTGCTTATGTCTTTAAGAATTTTGTGTATTTGACCTTCCAGCAGATTGATTCCGATTTAATATCTATGCTTTTAATCCATTTTGATTTTATATTAGAACAGTTATAGATATGGGCCTAGATTTTATCTTCTGCATGTGTATAACCAGTTTTTCACGCACTTTTTGTTAAAAAGGCTTTCTCCTGTAGCATTATTTTTGGCTAGATCATCAGATGACTGAACGTGCCTAGGGTTGTTTCTGCATTCTCTATTTTGTTCCACTGATCCACACAGTTTTTGTCCTGTAACTTTGTAAACAAGAGTTGAAATCCAAGACTGAGATGCTTCTAGCTTTGCTCTTGTTGCCCAAGATTGCTTTTGCTATTCTGGATCTCTTCTGGCTCTGTATAAATTTCAGGAGTTTGTTCTAGCTCTGTGAGGATTACTATTGATATTTTGATTGGGATTGAATTCCATCTATCAACTTTGGTAGTGTAGCCATTTTTAAAATATTAGTTCTGCCTCTACAGGGACAGGAGACGTCTTTCCATTTTCTGATTTGCTCTTCATTCTCTTTTTCAGAGAACTGTAGTTTTAATTATAAAGATCTTTCACTTCCTTGATTAGGCAATTCCTAAGTATTTACATTTTTCTTGAAGCTATTATAGTGTTGTTTTACTAATTACTTCCCATGGGTTCATTGTTACTGTACAGAACAATATTGATTGGCATGTTGTTTTGTATTTTACTACATTGTTGAATTTGGATGATTTTGAATGATTTTATTTTATTCACTTTCCCTGTGTCTTGTTATTTTTTGTATTTATGTTTATTAAAGGTATCAACCTGTAGTTTCCTTTTTTTAGTTGATTTTTTGTCTGTTTTTCTTTTTGTTTTCATTTAGGTACTGGGGATCGAACTCAGGGCCTTGTGATTGCTAGGCAAGTACTCTAACCACAGAGCTAAGTCCTCAGTTCTTTGTCTGGTTTTGGATTGAAGGTAATGTTAGCTTGGAGGAATGAGTTTACAGCATTCTCATTTAATTCTATTAAAGAATTTAAGGATTATTGAATTAGATGTTCCCTAAAGTTCTTACAAAATTCAGTGGTGAATTTCTCATGTCTTCAGCTTTTCTTAGTTCATAATTTTTATTACTGCCTCAATTTCTTTGCCTAGTACTGGAATATTCAAGGTTTTTATATCTTCTTGGTTTACTTCTGGTCATTCATGTACATCTAGGAATCTATCCTTTTTTTTTTTTTTTAGATTCTCTAATTTATTGCAGCACAGGTTTTTGAAGTAGTTACTAATATTCTTCTGGATTTTTGGCAGTATCTGTTGAGGTTTCATATTTTTCATTTCTAATTGTATTACTATGGGTATTTTACCTTTCTTGAGTAAGTTTGGCTAAGGATTTGTCCATTCTGTTTATCTTTTCAGAGAACCACCTCTTTCATTATTGATTCTTTTTATTGATTTAGTCTCAAATTCATTCATTTCTACTCTGATGTTTTTAATATCCACCTTTTATTAGCTTTGGATTTAGATTCTCTGTGTATTTCTAGAGCCTTGTGGTGCATAATTAGATTATTTATTTGGGCTTTCTCCATTTTTCTAACATGGGCATTCACAGCTATGTATTTCCTTTTTAAAACTGCTTTTATTGTGTCCAATAGGTTCTAGTTTGCTATACTAGAATTGTCATGTTCTACGAACAATAGAGTGTAACATTTGCACATCCCTTTCATTACAATAAAAATTCAATTAATCTAGCAATTACTTAAATTATATGGGAGAATTGCATAGTTTATGCACAAATACTTTGCCACATTACAAAAGAAACTTGATCCTCACAAGTTTGGTACATTCTAGAAAATTCATTCCTAGAATGAATTTCTTGTAGAAAACAGGGTATAACTGTAATACATAACAATGTTGATGCTGGTTTCTACAAGTTAAAAAATTTCTAATAATTTTTTTCCACAATAACTGTGCATAATAATCCTTGTGCAAGAAACACAAATAATTAATCTTTGAACGTTTTCTATCAGATTTTCTAGTGGCTACATATTTTCCAAAGGGATTAGATATATTTTAGTTTCTTACTCACTATTTATGACAGCACATTTTTACCCTTCTGTTACTTACTAGATGACTGATGGCAAAGTTATTGTATTTCTATATCTGCTCTTCTCTTTTAGTGGTATATGTTCGAAGGTGAACTAGGTGAAAAAATATAAGTGAATTTTGAAGAGTCAGACATGAATAGCTACAGATCCACTTATATTATAATCACTAAAGACCAAATTATATGAACATAAAACATACTAGTTGTTGGCAGGTCCTGATGGTAGGGGAATTCAGTGGACTACAAGGGAACACAAAGCAACATTTTTGGTATTATTCTTTTTATGGACAGAGGTACACATTTTTTTCCAAAATGTCCAGATAAACAGGATTACTTTTTGTCTGTGTAAACCTAAGTAAAATGAATTTTAAGAAGTCTTGTAGAAAAACAACAAAAATACATTCAGTTTTACTGTGAAGTCATTTTTCTTATTATGACTATGTTAGCTTTCTGTCACTGTGACAAATACTTGATAGAAAAAGTTTATTTTGGTTTTTGGTTTCAGATTATGTTAGGTTGGCTTGACTGTTTTTTCTACCTGAACTGAAGCAGAACGTCATGTTGGGGAGCATAAGTAGGACAAAATTATTCTTCTTACAGTGGTCAGAAAAACAAAGAGAGAGAGAGAGCCCAGCGTTTCAATTAACCAGGCAAGGGCACATACCCAATCACCTAGTGCCCTTTCATTAAGCTGCACTTCCTAAAGTTTCCACCACCTTTCAATGTGCCACAGCATGGAGACTTACCCTTGAATACACAGGCCATTGTGGGACACTTAAGATCCAACCCATACCATGAATCTACTCAATTTTTTAGCCTTAGGGATGATATGGTCCGTGAAACAAGAATTTCAACTACTATAGGCTATATTGAGTTTTCTCAAATGTATGAAACAGATTGCTTTCATTCTTCTCTTGGCTTTTGGTAAACTTCAATATGTCTCTACATCCTAGATAATTAATCATTTTTATAAAATCTATTTAAATCTTTATATATATATATATATATATATATATATATAATCTGTGTCTATGACCCATTATCTGTCCATCTATCTGTACATTTATCTACTTGCCTATCTCTCTATGCACCTACATATTTCAAACCTCCAACTTCAATATAACCCCTTTTATCTCTATATCTATTATGCCATTAATAGCCATAGTTGATTATTGGAACCATGGAACGGCACAAGCACACATCAATACAATTCAAAGTGCTGTGCTCAATGTTTTAGAATGTGCATATTATGACTCTTACTGCCCTTTTCTTCTTAATCACTGAGGCAATCATTGATCTTATTCATTGATCCTCTAAGGAAAAGATTTTCTTGCTTTGAAAAGATCCTATTCATTTCACCTAATATGTAAAAAGATTTCCATGTCCTCCTCAGGGACAATTATGTCTATAGAGTCATTATTCTGAGCAGCTCCACCAGCTAACTGAGTTAAAGTCTAATTAGTAAAACTACTCATTACTCACCCTTCTCAGGGGAGCTGTGATTTTAGAGGGTGATGATATTAGTGAATCATACTTGTGTCTGGGACATTCAAGATACTCAGATATCTCCTAACAAGAAATCCAAATGTTTCCTAACAATGTTATTTTCCTATTACAGGGGTTCGTATAGCCAGCTCAGTTTTTATTTAGACCCCTGTGGCAGAGACAATAACCTGTGTTCAGGTAGAAATAATGAGCTTTCTCTAGTAAAGTGTTAAAGATTTTATTTTATAATGTTAGAAAATTTGTCTTAGACTAAGATATCTTATAAAATATATATTTTAAATGAGTGATTAAATGAACAAATTGAATGAGTAAGATAATTGTGGACATGTGTAGGGAGAGGAATTCAGAAACTGACTACATTATCCAACCTGCTTCCAACTACCTGAGTCTTTCTAGGCCATCCACAAACTGATAGGCGATTGTGTGACTTAAGCATGCAGTCTGAATTAGTAAAATGGGCATCATTTTGAGAGATGTAAATTTTCTCTTTCTACAAAAATAGTTTAAGGAAATAATATAATCATGTGTACTTGTTTTTATTTAAAGAATAAGCTGGTTGTATTTAAGCATGCATAATTAAGCAAATATATGGGACGTGATTTTTAGTTTTTCTGTTATATCATGTGAATTCCAAAAGATTATGTCACAGAAACAGTGACAAATTATCTGAAGGACAAAGAAAATTTGTTATTAAAAACAAATCTAGTTCTTTAAATGTAGGCTGAAGTCAGTTGAAATGTAGAATCACACTTTATAGTGCCATGTATAAATGTATAAATATCTGTGTACTGTATTTTTTTCATTCAAATCTAAAATTTATTTGTGCTAGAGGTGGCAGTGTCATAATTATCTCTGCCATGTTATTCTAACGAACACAGTGTTAGAAAGCAAATATATTAACTTAATTGTATTTACTCAAAATTACAGTATAAATAACTAGAGTAAACAAATAGGGAAAAAGGATTTTGTTGGATATCCCACTAGATTAAGAAGTTAATATTTATTACTTTGCTCTATTTTTTAACAAACAATAATAAATTGTCTGGTATAAAGCTTTATATAAATTGAAATGCATCTTAGGTTTGCAGTTAATTATAGTTTGTTTTGTTGCAATGAATTCCCTATGAATATACATAAACCTACATTTCCCATTATGGTTTAATTACACAGTCATTAGAAGAAGGAAATTACTAATGAAATCAGCTCTGAAAATAGGGATTCATCTGTAAAACCATTCAGACTGCATGGAAAAATTTTAAATCAAGATTCATGTTGGTTTTAAAGATTTTACTTCACAAATATTTAAATAATATAGTTAAGGTATTAGCTTAACTATTATTTAATTATGGAAATATTTTCTGCAAATTTATTTGTTTATAGTTTGAAACAGATTTTGTATTAAAGGCAGGAAAATGGAAAATTACAATATCTATGTTATTTTCCAAAATGAGTATGTTTTTCATACTAAATTACCACTCTCCTTATAAAGAGCTTTTTGCTATAAAATATTTAAATTTTCAAATTGTATGTCTTTATGTTCAGGTCATAGATTACAACATAACTATAAAAAGCATATTCACTCATCTGTATTGGGGAAACCCACTTTATATCATCTGAGTGTATTTTCCCAGTTGAACACTTGGGATATGAGTGTGTGCATGGTTTTAATGTGTGTGTGTCAGAGTATGCTAACAAAATGCAGTGTTTCCAGGGAACTCGGTAAATTCATTTACTAAGATTCATCAATTACATTTAATTCTGTGATGACTATGCCCACGGTTGTATTATGTGGTCCATTCTTGCAATCACATGATTATGACACGCTGCTTGTCTTCAAGAGATGATTCTCTAGCCAGTGGATAAAAAACAGATATAGAATCAGAATTGGTCACAGAATATTTCCATGAAATGGTTCAGGCTAGACAAGCTATATGATACTAGTCTTTTTCAAAAGGATGGAATTCAAATTACATTATTTATTTACAAAAATGACTATGTCAGCCTCTGACACATACTAGGTTATCAACAATATCTCTCTGAGAGGTTGAACAATGATTAAATGAATAAAAAAGTCTAAAATGAAAAGTGATAGCTGCAGTTAGTAAAATTATAACATTCTAAGATGAAATAAAAATGTTCTTGTAATATATTACTCGGGGAATCTAAAGTAATTCATAATTATTTTGAGAAACACTTATTTACAATAGTTTAAATTGTCTGAGATTTAAACATCCTCTGCTACTAAAGCTCAAATTTGCTGACTTTCTACTGAGTATGATTAAAACATTATTAAATTACACTAATACCTCAGTTCACAAATGCTCCTGTTTCCAAACAATTCGATTTGCCAACAAAAGCATCCTGCAGAATTTTGCATCCATTCTCAAACTCTGCACTGGTGACAAAGACAACCACAGCCACCTTTCCCACACAAACACTCTGGACTAAGACAGCTAAGTGACTAGAGAGAGGTAGTATATCCAGCATGGAAACCCTGGGAAGGGGGATGATCCATGACCTGTCCTAGTGGGATGGAGCAGGACAGCATGAAATTCTATGGTAATGCACAGAATTACAATACATGAAATATAAAACACATACATTGTTTATTTCTGGAATTTCCTTTTTAATATTTTCAGAGCACAGGTGGCTGTCGGTAACTGAAACTGTGGAAAGTAAAATTTTAGATCGGGAAAGGGGGAATGTGGTTGGTTGTATCACATTTTGTAACTACCGTGAGCTACTTTATGTTGTTAAAGTATTATTATTTTATTGAAAATATATTAATTGAGAAAACATTTTCTATCCCAAAATTAAACATTTTATAGCCATAGATAAAATGTCAAGATCATTTTTCTGAAAATCTAGTGTCGCATAAAATTCAAAATATAGTAATCTGTACTAGATCCAGTAAGTAGAACATATTCCATAAAGCAGGTCAAAGCAATTGGACAATTGTAACTAACTGAACTCAATTTTTAATTGGATTATATACATAGACCTAACTCAACAATTTCAGATTGTGCTCTAGCACAAATAGAGTGATACGATTTCTTGCTTTCAAATTAGTGATGGACAGTAAGAATTCCTTGTCAAACAAATGGGTATAAGATGGCATGTGCTACTTTTAGGTAAAAGAAAAAATTTAAAACACCATGCTCAATTTCCCAGATCTCCTTTGTTAACCAAGAAAACTACCATACACATGATGACTTCAGATCCATACAGATTCTATAATATGAACTTGATTTAAAATAATGAGATTATGTTTTTTGATAACGTAATATAATCTATTTTTTCTGTCAGGGAAACTTTTGTAAATTTATGAGGGTCCCTGTGATTATTATTTGCCAATTTTCTTTTTCATAAATCTCAACTTCTGAAAACCAATGTTACAGGCAGTGAAGACAAAAAAAAATAACAAAGTAATGTGTCACAACAAACAAAAGAAGATATAGAATAACAATTTCTGTTGGTCATCATGTGATGATTATTTTATTATATTATTGAATAGTTATCATTTTAAGATAACATACCTGTTGCTCAGAGTGCAACAGAAAAATAAGGTTTTTCATGTATGAGGCCCTCTTATTAGGAAACTGATAATAAATAACTACAGTTATCCACTTTGCAACAATGTTTCAGTCAACTGCAGACCACATATGTAAGGGCAGCCCCACAAGATTAAAATGGAGTTCAAAAATTCTCATCACCTAGTGACAGTATGACTATCGTAATGTCATAACCAAAGCTATTTATATATTTGTGGTGATATTGGTATTAAAAAAAATCTATTGATTTGCTATTCAGATAAAAAGTATAACATGTATAATAAGTATAGTACATAATACTTGAAAATGATAATAAATGATTGTTATTGGTTTATATATAATTAGTATAATTATATCAGTAATTTAGAGTATACACCTTCTGCTCATATAAAAATACTAAATCATAAAAGAGCTTTAGGCAGGACCTTCAGGAGTATTTCAGAAAAGACAATATTGTCACAAGAGATGACAACCCCAAGCACATAATTGTCCCAAACACTCCCAGATGGACAGGATATAGTAATGGAAGCCAGTGATACTGACGACCATGACCTGAGGTAGACCTACACTATGCATATGTGTGTGTTTGTGCCTTAGTGTAAAACAAGAACACTTAAAAAGTAAAATTACATAAACAAATAGAAAAAAGCTTATCAAATGGGATTTAGAAGAAAACTATTTTTGTACAGCCATATAATGCGTTAGTCTTTTAAGATAAGTATTATTATAAAAGAACCAATAACCTACAAACAATAATTATCTCACAAATATGGAGAAAAAGGTGAGGAAATATATATTTAAATTCTACTAAATAAGAAAAAAGATACAGCAAAGAAATAGTATTTACAAATTCACAGATATTTTAAAAATGGAAGATATCAATTGTAGATAAATTATAATAGTTTTACTAAGAAAATCCAAAAACATTAAAAAGCATAGGTTTATATATGTACCTCATCTAGTAACATTTGAAGAACCTGGGATTTAATTTGATAAATTGGGAATCATTTCAGTTATTGAAGTATAGGAATAACATGGTTACTTTGACTCTTCTAAAGATAAACTAGCAAGTATGTGAAACTGATTAGAGAAAAAAGAAAATAAGGATAGAAACTAATTTGAAAACCATCAAATCATAAGGGAAAGAAATAAGAACAAATTGTAGATAAAGCCATAACATGTATGAAGAGATATATAAAAACAAAAAGTTTGTATAAATCCAGAGAAATCAAGACAACTAAAAAAATGAATGCACATAGGCTTTGTTACACAGTCTATGGATTTTAATGGACAGATGATTAGAGAGGCAAGGAATCCAAACACAAATATATAGGTCACAGAAACTGAAACCTGGATTATCAAAATGCTCTCTAAGTTTCATCCACTAAATAAGAATGACACTACCTATGTAATAAGATTATAGTAAGGAATATATATGTATACATACACGTATATACCTGCATATCTTCTATACTATGATGTAAATATATGTTTTACAATAATAGAAAAAGACTTATTTAATGCTTCAAATTGGCCAGACACTGTTTCTGTATATTATCGAACCTTTGCTATTGTTATTACCATTTTATGTATCTGTGACCTAAAACAGAAAAATACTTTATTTATTTACTAAATAAACCAACTTTCAAACGCAAACAGCATAAAGTATGTACCCACATTGCAACATCACCAAATGCCTAATAAATATTAGTTTTTTTTATTTTTATCAAGAACATGTATTGGTACGTTGTATACATAATGATCATAATCAACATGGTTATTTTGTACCTGTACATGATACATCTTGGTTTTCCCCCCTCTTCCCCCCTCCCCCTCCCCTCCCTTCCATTCATCCACCCCTCCCTATTTGCAACAAGTGTAGTTACACTTTTCCATTTTTTCCCCTTTCATCTTACTTTTATAATAAAAATTTTAGAAATTTTGATTGTATAAATGTGAATGATTTTTTTTTTCATTTTTAACCAAGAACATGTATTGGTACATGGTATACTAATGATCACATTCATCACAGTTATTTTGTACCTGTACATGATGTATCTTGGCTCCTCCCCTTCCCCTCCCCTGTTTTTCCCCGGTTCCCTCCTTCCCTATTTACAGCAGGTTTATTCATATTTTTTCATTATTTCCCTTTCCTTCTTTTTCCTTCCTTTTCCCTTCCTGCTTTTCCCCCTTCTCTCTTTCTAGTTCTTCTCTCTTTTGAATATTATCTTCCTTTTATAGAATATCTGTTATACCTCTTTGTCCTTATTTACACTTATGGTTTCTCATATCAGAGAAACAATTTGATGTGTACTCATGAGTGTCTGATTTATTTCACTTAAGAGTATGTTCTCAAGGTACATCCATTCACCTACAAATGTCTCTAGCTTATCCTTTTTTGTGGCAATGAGGTACTCCATTGTGTAGAAAAACCACATCTTCTTTAGCCATTCATTGGTTGTTGGGCATTTAGGTTGTTTCCAAGATTTAGCTATTACAAATTGTGTGCCAGCGCAGGCCACACCCAACGTCCCAGAGACTGTGCGTTGGGTCTCCCGACTCTGTGAATGAAATTTTTAGGTAAAATTTTTAATTATTCAGCTTGATAGTAGCATGAGAATTTGTGACATCAATCTCTGCACATTTAACAAAAATTAAAGACATCAGAAGCAGGTGACATGCAAAACCATAATTTTGTAGACAAAAATATATGAAGCATGAGGAGGTTTAAAAATAGACAGTAGTGGAACAACAAAGTATAGGCCATAAGTGGAAAAACCACTGGAAGAAGTATCTAGCATCACAAACTAATCTGGCAAATGAGCATGGAAAAATTAGTGGGAGCAGTTTAAATTTTATTTCTGTCTTGGCTAATCAACGATGCTTTGCAATACAGAGAGTTTCCTAGTGTCCTTTCAGTTGAATGTTATCCTATTAAATTGATCATCATTTTATTTGTTTATTTATTTAGAGTGCTGGGGATCAAACTCAGGACCTTGCACTTGCTAAGCAAGTGCTCTACCACTTGAGCTAAATCCTCAACTCCATAATTTGATTTATTTTGAAAAAACTAAACTAGTTTGAAAATCTCAACTATTATCTACAAAAGAAAAATATATGCAAAAATGATTTGACTCCAAAGTGAGTAATTAATTCTTTTTCCAAACAAGACTTGATAAAACAAACCTTATTCTAGTGTAACACAATTTTAAATGCTTCTAATTTCCATTTCTTTAATTATCAAAAAATAACCTGGACCTGCAAATGCACTTGAAATTTCACTGGTCATAAACAAAGTAAGTGGGAGCAGCAGTGATTTGGGGGGTTAGGAAGTTACAGTAAAATCACCCCTCTAGAGAACTGTTTGTCAAAATATCAATTTGGACTATACGTATTTGTAAGTTATGCCCTGGTACAATCTTTCTTTGCCCCAAACTAATTCTAAATAAAAAAGCTTACCACATTCTTCTTGATTCA
This sequence comes from Hystrix cristata, assembly GCA_004026905.1. NCBI lineage: Eukaryota > Metazoa > Chordata > Mammalia > Rodentia > Hystricidae > Hystrix > Hystrix cristata. The sequence continues at coordinate 21,623 of PVJO010008936.1, read as the reverse complement.
TAGCAGGGATAATATACATGTTCCTCCAGATAGAGCAGGGTTAGCATGAATAGGGCATCTAGCATCATTAGGCTTAGCTCATTTGCTTGAGCTTTGAAATTAAGAGCCAGACTTGTGAATTCAACTCCTGCACAGTATTAGTTTATGTACTTACTGAAAGGTATTCCAGTAGAGTCTTAAGGCATAGTTCTTTCTACTCTTCTAGGATCCATGAATGTACTGGCAATTAATTGAATTTTTTATAAATTTCAGTTTCCTCTACCCATAGTCCAGAGAAGAAAAACTATTTTTCTCAACATGATTTCGAGGCTTAAAGCATAGTAATTTAAATCATGCTGATATATACATATATATGTATGTAAAATACATATATATCAGCTATATATATATATATATAATTTGAATAAAACTAGGTGAAAACCCACATCTTAAATAAAATTTTTTAGTATAGAGAATGTGAAGAGACACCAATTTTCCCAAGATTGTACAATCATTTAATACAATAAATTAGATAGAAGCCCAGTTACTTGAAAAGAACATGGTGGCTCTCCAATAATTACTTGTTGGTATTACAAAAGGTATGTTCAGATGTGTATCTTCATATGTTGTTTATTAAGGGGACAAACCCTGAGAAATCTGTCATTAGACTTTGAGGTTACACAATGTATTTAACCAAATATATATGGTATAGAGCAACCACTTAAGACTTCCTGTCGATGCAATCAAAAGGGGTGGGAAACAGGAGATGTATTACGCTGCTGTTGCACATCATGACATCCAGCGTGTTGCGAATGAACCTGATATAAATAGGGAGGGAGGGAGGAGAGGGGAGGGGCGGGGGAGAGGGGGAGAACCAAGATGCACCATGTATAGGTACAGAATAAATGTAATGAATGTGACCAATGTATGTAGAATGTACCAATACATGCTCTTGGTTTAAAATAAAAAAATAAATAAAAAAAATTCTAATAGGTAGAAGGGATCAATTCTAAAATACTACTAAAACTATAATATACTAAATCCATAAAGAGTTAACACTGTTGTTTTCGTTATAAGTATTATGTGCTATACACAATTGTACGGTATATACTTACACAACATCACAGATGTTAGGGATTTTTCAGTTTCATTATAACCTGCTATACACTGTCATTCATGTATCATATATGTTCCAACTTTACTGAATTAATGCATAATACATTTCTGTCTTTCTTTACTTGTCTGTCTCTCTCTCATCTACTTTCCCTCTGCTCCCCCCACCACCAAATGATAACATCAGAGATAAGGCTTACACAGGCCCCAGAGGCCAAGTTTCATGTACAAAAACCCTAATGTCTCCAGTCCCTTTTCCAGATACACAGTCCTCTCTCTCCCAACCTGTATCTATAGCCTCATGAGGTACTCTACATGAATAGTTCCACTATGAAAAAGAAAATATGACCATTTTTTAATAGATGGTTTTGTACAGTATATACATTACAACTGAAAATAGATGGCTGTGGCACTGTAGCCCTTCTCTGGAATATCCGTGAAGAACATTTGCAAAGAAAAAACTTCCTGGATATGTAGAATGTACCAATACATGTTCTTGGTTTAAAACAAAAAAAAAAAAAAAAGAAAAAAGAAAAAACTTCCTGGGAGGCAGAGCACCAAGCAGTGTACTTGGGTCATGTTACATGAAGGAATAATGATCAGTCATGTAACTATGTATTCATCAGGGTTGGTCAACAGTTTGGCTGAATGGCCAGGAACCTGGAAGGAACACGTTTATAAAACTGATAACAGTGCTATTTGTGAAAGGGTCTATGGCGAGACCACTTTGGATGAGAAAAAGTAAGCATGAGGATATGTGTTTTAGATGAAGGCTCAACAAGAGCTATGTTAGCAGAATAAGATTTTAATAATCAAATGAACAACATGACTTATTCTGTCGATAGCATCCAGCCTCTTTCCCTGGCCATCCCTGCCGTCACCCAGTGAGCACAGGAGCAGTGACCACGGTGGCGGGAGTGAGGAGTACACACGGGCTCGGCAACGTGAGCTTCCGTTTATGCAGGATGACCTGGCTAGCGCTACTGCTGAGCAGTAGTGTGACAGCAGCAGAAGCCACGTTAAATTCTCAGTGTGGCACCACTGCCCAGGCCGACCAGCCGGGGAGCTGGAGCCAACCGCTTACACTGGACGACCTGGACCACAGAAAAGCCTGAGACAGACAGTTAAGCTGCGTGTGGATTTTCCTTTCTGGCACACTATGAATCTGCCAAAATTAAACTTACTGAAAATTTACAAAATGTCTTATGTTTCACTTTTGTTCTGCAAACAGCATTGATTCTTATCAAGCCACTGACTTCACAACAAATGAAATGTCAGCAACGGGACCACGTTCATGAAGTTCATTAGTCTTTCCATGTTGTACTGCCTTAAAGCAGTTGGCATCATAGAATGATGGAGCGGCGTTTTGAAGATTTAGTTCCAGTGCCACCTTGCAGGGATGGGGTATTCTCTGCAGGAGGCTTCATGTATGTGTTCTGACTTGGCATAAATACGGTCCGATTCGTCCCATAGGCAGGGTGCCTGGGTCTCGGGATTGGCGGATGTAAATAGGCACAGCACCACTCACTATTGCCCACAGAAGCCCTCCAAGAAAAAAAGAAGCTTGTCTTCTGTCCCTGTGACCTTACACTCTCCTGGCCTACGTTGTTATTTTCAAAGAGAAATTCTTCCAACAAGAGACATCATTAGGATTGCATTGAAATGGAAGTTAAGATAGTCAGCCACTGAAGTACTTTATGTTCTCAGATCTCTGAATCAACAAATAAAGAAGGAAGCTACATGCCATCTGCGGTGAGGAATTCTGAGAATCAAGGGGGAAATTACACTTTTACTGTACATTTAAGGTAAGAAAGAAAATGTCTGGAATTTAGAAGATTCCTTGGAGCATCTATCAGTATTACCATGCTCTGCAATTAAAGTCAATGAAAAACAACAATATGGTTAAGACAAGAATGAAGGATTGCGAATTCCCCCAGCGACAGAACCCAAAGTGTACAAAATATAATATGAAGATGCAACAAATGAGATTAAATCAAAGAAAAACAAAAGCTTCTGAACTACAAAAGAAACAACAGTGAGGAGACAACTTTCAGAATATTAAAAATATTTCCAGCTCCTCCTTGGACAGAGGACTAATTCTTAGAATACATAAAGAAATCAAACAAATAAACCCCTCAAATAAAAAATTTAATCAAAAACAGTCAATTTAAATGAATAGGCACTTCTCAGAAGAAAAAGGGCAAACAGCAAATAAGTACATGAAAAAATATTCAGCATCTTTGGCCATCAAAGAAATACACACCAAAACAACTCTGAGATTCCATCCAACTCTAGTAAATACAACTTTACCAAGGACTCAAAAAACAACAAATACAGAAATGGCTGTGAGGAAAAAGGAATCCTACATTGTTGGTAGGAATGTAAATTAGTACAAAAACCATGGAAATCAGTATTAAAATTCTTCAAAAATCCAAAAATAGAAATTCCATTTGACACAACTATACCTCCCCGGGGTACCTTCCAGAAGGAATTAAGATAATCGTATTACAGTTATACATGTGCATCTATGTTTATAGCAGGATAGTTCATAATAGCCAAGTTATGGAAGTGACCTATATGCCCATCAACAGATGAATCAATGAAGAAAATGTACTATGTATACAAAATGTAGTAATACTGAGCCATAACAAAGGCCAAATTGAAGTCATTTATAGGAAAATGGGTGGATCTTAAGACCACAACATTAAGTGAAACAAGTAAGACACAGAAGGTTAAATCCATATAGTTTCTCTTATGAAAGAAACCTTACATACAAATAATTTAAAGAGTAAAATAAAAGAGAGATAGTAGGAAATGAGGTAGACTCTGCGGAGATGGGAAGGAGATCTGAGAAAGAGGGAAAGAAGATAGAAGGGGAGCAAATGAGGAATACAAAGTATCAAGATACAATCTGTATGAGTACCAATTCCCGAAGATGAATATAATTATTACATATTGCAACCATATACTGTACTAATAATTTTCTTAAAAGAAAAGAACCATGACCATCTGATGTGCTTGATAAGGGCAAGGAAAATCCAGAATGGCTAATAGAAGGTAGTTTTGAACATGTCTTAAGAATTTATATCCAATTACAAGAATGAACAATGTGACTCTCATGAACATTTCACTTTTGTTATGTTATGAATATGTTTGAGTGAGTACAAATCAAATATTTTAGATTTTTGCTTTCTCTTTTCTTTTCATCATGTGACAGAAGAGTTACTAATTGTATATCACAGAATTTAAGTATTGTTAACTTTACATCAACAACATTTGTGTTATGGGATACAGCAAAGAATAAGTATCATCCAAAGAATATGTATCCTTTTCCAGCAAATGGTATGGCATTTTGGTTACACAGGAAAGCTGCATCATATTAGGTAGAAGTAAAACTTTACTGTTGTCTTGCCTTGCTTTAAGGAGTTATGTGTGGGTGCCAAGTCGACAAGGGCTACTTTTGTGTTGACAACTATTATGTTTATATTCAATTGAGCTAGTGTTCTCAGATATTTAGTCAAACATATGATGGTTATTTATGTCGGGGAAATTTGTATAAGTTTAATATTTAATTCAGTGGACTTTAACTAAAGCAGTTTGACCTCCAAAATATGGGGAGACCATAACAAATCAAAGGCCCGAATAGAGCAAAATAATGGCCTTTCCTCACAAGATAGTTGTTCTCTAGATTACCTTCAAATTTCATTTGCAACATGTTTCTTCTCTAATGGTGGATAAAAGCAACATTATTATTCATATGCTTTTTAGATTAATATTTTACATAGTAAGAAATGGTGAGCAACATATGATTTGGAGTCTGACTGAGGTTTCCATGTAGATTAAGGCATTTGCTTAATTACTCTAAAGTGTACTTTATGCATCCACAATATGTGAGCTAAAATAGAACTCCTTCTACAGGGTTAGAGCAAAAATTAAATATTATAAATGTAAGAATGATTATGAGATAGTGTGCTCTATCTCACAAATTTTGCAACAATGGTATCCATCATTATTTCCATAATTTTATTAGTTGTAGTGTCACCATCTGTATATACAATTATTTTTCCTACTTAGCATGATAACAAAACATTTATAATGCATCTTTATAACATTAAAATTTCTACGAGATTTTCCATCTGTTACTTTATCTGTTTTTCTTAGTACAGCATCCAATCTAACTTGCTGAACATTTAGAATCCTAATACTAGCCCATAACTCACCAGCGTTGTTGCATGTATGTCCTGCTGTTCATGCTTTCAGTTTTCTGCCATGTGCCATGACGCTCTATTTATATATTATACCTAACATACTTCCACATGAACCCTGATACATACAGATGAGTGACTCGTGTTCACAGGCTTTTTAATCACCGTGATTTTTTTTAACTGTAGCTCAGGAAAAAATAAAAATAGAGTAACTACCCAGTTGTCTTGCATATATAGCAATCCACTAACCCCAGTGTGTGTGTGTGTGTGTGTGTGTGTGTGTGTGTGTAGTGTATATGCACATGTATATATATAAAGTCAAAATAACTTCAAAACATATATTCTGTTCTATTAAGAATTCTATTAAGAATACCACAAAATTTCACTGAGGAATATGTCAGAAGCTTATAATTAATGAGCAATCATAACTTACTCTAGGAAAAGAAGCAATTTTAAAATTAATGATATTATTACTTAATTGGTTTACAAATTAATTGTACTCAAAACAACATTTCAACTCATCCTATTTTACCTAGTCTTGTTTGTTATTCCTGAGAAAGAGTAAATATCCAAGAATATATAAAATTGAATAATAAAATTTCTTTCAGATACCAAACTATAACACAAATCTTTATTAATGTGATCCTGTGATTAAAATGAAGCAACGAAGGAATTAGTCTTTTTGAGAAGTCTAATTGAGCATATTTGTGAATACTGTATGTATGTGTGTGTGTACATATATTTATTCATGTATATTCATGGAAATTCATATATATTCATGTATATATATATATTCGTACATATTTGTGGAAATTCATATATATTCATAGAAATTCATGTCAGTGGGAAAATTTCAAATTTAGAATAATGCCTAAATTATTGGTAGAAATTTAGTGAGTGTAAACTAAATTATTGGTATAACTTCACACACACACGTGTATTATATATATGTGGTGAATGTTCACATTAAAAACAATTAATAACAGTAAGAAACACATTGCTATTCATCCACTTCAAAATATTCTCCATGCCTTGAGAACACTTGTCCCATCATTCTTGCCACTTCCTAAAGCAATTCTGGAAGTCCTTTTGTGAGTGTTTTTGGTTATGTTGTCATGTTTACCTTTCATGGTTATTCTGATTCGAGGAAGAGCCGGAAGCCCCAGGTGCTGGATGCTGTGAATAAGGGACATGAGAACACAGCATTGTGTTACCAGGCTGCCTTTTTGTTGGATGGCATTTGTAGAAGGATTCCCTTTTTTTTTTTTTTTTAATTGTAGTATCAAGAAAGATAAACTTGGGGCTGGGGATTTAGCTCAGTGATTAGAGTGCTTGCTTTAAAAGCACAAGGCCCTGAGTTTGATCCCCAGCACCAAAAAAAAAAAAAAAAAAAAAAAAAAAAAAAAAAAAAAAAAAAAAAAACAAGAAAGATAAACTTGAGTCATCTGTAGGAAAATGGAGGCACCTTGAAACCATAATGTTAAGTGAAATAATCAGATGCACAAGCTTAAGTACTTTATGTTTTCTCTTATACAAAAACTCAAATTACAATAAAGAGCGAAATAAAAGATACATAATAGAAGTAGGGAGATAGATCTTTCTCAAATGGAAAAGAGATCAAGAAGAGTGAGACAAGAGGGTGGGAACAGGAAGGGGATGAAAAAGAAATTAAGATGTGTTGTGTACATGTATCAACTCCACACAAAGAATGTAAACATTATATGCAGCAAACATGTAGTAATAAAAAAAAAAAAGAATGATAGGATACATGTGTTTGATATGAGGAGCAGTACTTTGAGGGAGACTAATGGCAATGTGGCAATGTCTCTTTGAAGGTAACAGATTTTTTTTTAACATTTACTACAGCATATATTTTGACCATACCTCATCTTACCCAGATGCTTTTTGGAAAAGCTGATCAATTTATGCTGAACTATGTGTATGTGAATATCTATAATTTGACCAATTTGCTGACAATAAACAATAGTGATTCTACTAATGACTGACATTTATCCCTGGAACTAGAGTTTCTAATATGAAATATCAAATATCTTCTATATACTGCTACCTCACAATCTATTCAGTAAACTTTAATACAGAACATAGTGATTATTTAATAAGTTCTGTAAGAAGCACAAAAGAAGTGCATCCAAAGGAAGATAATAACTGGTTAATAATTGCTAGTATCAATTATTCTTTTTATTATTGCTAAAATGTTCCCACTTAGCATCCATCTTCCTGAACTCTCCCTGGTCACTGTAAATAACATGTAATAATAAGTAGGTCATTATTGATTACAGTCTTTCCCTCTTTTCATTTACTTTTTTTGTATTAATTACTACATTGCATTCATGCAATAAAATATTGGAATATAATTCTGATAAATGTGAATATATGAAATAAATGAGATTTTAAAAATTCATTATTTTGCTTAATTAATTTGAAAATGAATATTTGGATATTCATGATTTCAAAAGACAGAATTGTGATATTAAAATTATAATATCATATTTGTATTACTGAGGAATTTGTGTTCTGACATACATTTGGCAGGGATGGAAATGACAGCAAGTAGCCTTTTAAGTTCTAGCCTGATGCTAAATGCATAAGGCAGGATATGGCCAAGGAGTGAAACAAGCATCTACATTTGGTGCAAATATCAACATGAAAGCAGAAAATTGTTTTGCCCATGTGATTTTTTTGGCATTCCAAAGATAACACATTAATGCAGAAATTCGACACTGATAAACAAAATTCCAAACAGAACCATATTATTATATTTCTTCATGCACAGTTGTCACTAGATCTACCAAATATCTGTGAGAAATAATTAGGATTAAAAAAAAAGAACAAATGTTGGTCTATTTATCTTTGGAATAATTTTTATCAAATGCTTTTAAAACTTGGGTCAAAATTTGTTCAAATAATTTGTATAAAGTCTTAATTTACATTTTCATTTAGCAAATTTAACCACTTAACTACCTTTAGGCTTTGAACAGGACAGACTGGACATTATAGTTAGCAAAATGATTTTCACGTTACTGTATAAACACGGCTCTTTCTGAGACCCCTGAGTCCTGTCTCAGGGCCTGCCCAGAAGAGCTCCTTATTTAGGATCTGTTACACTTGGTCCTCTCTGTACTTGAGACTGACCAGACATAGGTGGGATTCAACGGAGGGAGACATTGCCAACAGAGAACAGATAAAACGCATTTGGACATTTTAGAGCGAAACCAAAATAGAAATCCTTCTTGTGCCATGCTCCTTTCTCCTCCAGAAGGAAGCTCAACTGACTGTTTAGCTCTAGACTTACTACCTTGTGTCCACTAGAACAATTCAGAGTTTGGTTCAAATCTCTTTAATCCTATCAATTTACTTAGGCAATTCTCCATGCTTGTATTGGCGCATCCATGAAATGAAGGCGGCAGTGATAGTTCCCTACACTGCAGAATAGTTGTAAGAACTGCCTTGCTATTATAAGTAGAACGTAGACAATTACTGGAATAAGTAAGTGCCCTTTAAATGTACACAATGATAATTATAAAGAGGGTGATGATGCTGCTATAATTCATAAAAATACTTCCATTGAAAGATTTGCATTTTGATTCTTAGTTTATCAATTTCATTAAAAATTTTAGAAGATTTTAAATTAAGGAATTGATGAGCACTCCCAAAGACGCCTGCGGCTTAATCCAATAATTTGAATATGTTTCTCACATGGCAAAAAGGGGTCCATGGACATGACACCTGCCACAAATCTGGCTCTGAGTGTAGAGGATCCGCTGAAGGTTTAAGAAATAGCTTTTTTAAAAACCCTGACAGCAAAATATCATTAGTGATCAAGCCAGACCAGGTTTGACAATTGTGGTGAAGACCAATTAATGTAAAAAAACCTTAGTTATGTGAAAATAGAGAGTAAAAGATAGAAATCGACGCACAAGCTGGTGCCTTTTCAAAGTTTTATTTAAGAACCAATCTTAGGGGGTCTACTAATCCTGTGTGGAATAATTATTTGAATGCAAAACTTCTGAGTGAAATTGAAAACAGAGCTGAGAGAGGTGAATCATTTGGGTGATATTGTAAGAAGATAACCTATGTGGGGAGTTGTATTGTGAAACAAATCCTTTACAATAAGAGACTGTGTGTCCAATAACTGAAATATTCTCACTCTTCATGCCCAGTTCTGTCTTTTCTTTGCAGGGATGGGTTGAATAAACAGGGAGACTACTGTGCTCTTTTCAGCGTTTCTGTTGTGCTATCTTACATACCAAACAAGTGAGTGAACCAGCTCAAGCAGCCCACAGAGAGACCCATCATGACCAGTGAATATATTCTCCTTGATGTTCCCAGCACACACGTACACGGTATGGTAAAAGAATGAATAATTCATCATAATCAATATTCTGTGTTTCTGGCTAAAGGCAATGTTACAAGACAGGTAACAAGGGCATTCATCAAAGAGTACTGAAAACAAAATGAAAAGGTGGCTGTGGAATATAATTCAACAACTCTGCTAACATTCTGGGAATGTTTAGAGACTGGTAAGCATACCTGGAGTTGATATACATTAGTGATGGGTCAGCCTCTCTTGCGGACAACAAAAGCCAGATCTAGTTCAGGACGGCTGTTTCCAGAGAAACTCTAGATTACTACAGTTGTCCGACTTATTTATGACTCTGTCTTGAAAAGCCCTTATTAGAAAAAAGGTGACACAGAAGTTGAGAATATTTTGAAAGAACACAAAGTTTAGGTTTTTGAGCTAAAACAGTTAGTATCTTGTCAATTTTCATAGCCTCAGCATAAGTTCCATCTCCTTTATCTCCACTTCCTCTCCATCCAAGGTGCAAGGAACAATAATCTTGCTGGTAATCATCATCTGACTGGGTTTCCTATAACTGCACTTGTGCTTGTCTGATTAATAATCAACTTTGAGCCAGGCATGGTTGTGCACACCTGTACTCTTAGCACTGGAGTGGCTGAAGCAGGAGGATTGCAGGGAGTTCAAGGCCTCCATGGGCCACATAGTGAGTTCAAGGCCGGCCTGAATTACATAGTGAAATCTTGTCTCAAACAAACAGGCAAACAAACAAACAAAAACAAAAGACTTTGAAATCAGAGGGTTTTTTTTTTCTTTTTAATACTTTTTTCCTTTTATTTTCTAGCACCTGTGATTGATTGAACACAGAACTTTTACTCTGAATTCAATTCCCAGCTGTTGTTTTTCTTTTTGTTTTGTTTTGTTTTTTTAATTTTCAAATAGGGTCTTGCTAAATTTCTAAGTTTCCTTGGCAGGGCTTCAATTTGCAATCCTCCTGACTCAGCCTCCCAGAGTGCTAAGACTGCAGATTGTGCCACCATGCTTGGTTCCTAAAAACAAGGTAATCTTAAGCAAATTAACAAATTAAAAATATTCCACTTTAATGTGTTTAATGCCTGCTCATTTTAAATTAGAGTAATTCACAAAGCCCTTGGTGGTTCCTCATCCGCCCTTTGTGATCTGCTCTGTCTGCTGGGGGCCTTCTCTTCAGTGTGTGTGACCCTAACCAATCTTTCAGCTCCTCATCTTGTCTTGCTCCTTCTCCACATGAAGGCTTTTGCATAGCAGTTTTCCTTACCTGAAAAGCCCTGCTTCCTAAACAGTTCTCCCCTTCACCTTTTCTGCATCATTTCCTTACGTTATCTTTCAGAACACAGTTTGCATGTCATTTCCTCAGAAAAATCATGGATTTCTTTCATCAAATGGCAATACATTATGTGCTAAATTACTAACAAAGTTAATTCTGCTCTCTATGTGTGACTTTTTTCCATGTATATTTTAGACATTTAATTTGTATACAAATATTACAGAATAAACTGCATAGAACTCGTTACCATACTTTTTTAAATTTATTTTTTAAACCAAGATCATGTATTGGTACTTTAATCATTCTATTAGAGTTAGGAAAAAATTCAAGGTGCGAATGAAAGACCATCCTATTGTTTCCACCTGAGCGTTAGATGCATCTTTGACAAGTAATCTATCTGGCCTTGAAGACGGTGCATCTAAATTCAATAACATGAGATGTCTCTCAGTGTTAATAATTACAAACCCGTTGTAGGAATTTAGATACGTAAATGACAGTCTATTATGAGAAAGTGGTGGAGGAAATTGGACCAGACATTTTATTTTAAAACTTAAACCACATTTAATTAAGATGCTTTCTTTAGTCCTCAAAGATAATGACTGGCAATCCTCTAGTATCCCATTTCCTGTGTAGATAATGAAGATATTTTTAGTGTATCTATGCATTAAAATTACTTCCCATTTATTTACTTACTCGTACTTTGTGCCCAATTACGCTATGAATATAAATCTGTTAAAATCTCCATGACCATTAGAAATTTTTGCCTATCATTTTGCTTTTAGGATGTGTACTGCCCCACAAATGCAAATGAAGATAGATCTTAATACCACTTAGTTGCCTATACTCTTTTCTTCCAAATTTATCTGCTCTAAAAGGTCTAATGACACAAATGCCCATAAAAACAGGGCAATTGAGTTCAAGTGGAGACTTCCTGTGTTCAATTAGCAGGAATTTTTTTAAGCTTCCAAATATCCTTAAACTGAAGATGTTTTATTAAAGGGGTTATTTCACTTTTAATGGCTGAAATATTTCTGGGCTTCGAGAGCATATTCAGTACTTAAGAGCTCCTTAGAGAGGATGGGTGACCTTTATCATCAAAGCACTAAATGAGAACACCACTGGCATAGCTGAATTATCATAAAGCAAATTTAGAAACCAGATTTCTAAAAGGGCATGGAATTGGCATAATGGAAAAGGCCAAGTATGAATCCTTGTGGAATTTCCCCCATGTATTGAGGAGAATGAAGATTGACTAGAGTGAGACTGGTGTCTTCTCACAGAAATATGCTACAAATTGGGCATGGGATTATGAAAACAGGATATCACTGCAGAGGCCCCATGCCAATCATACATACAGCTTAGGATGGCTTAAATCTCGACAATGGATAACAGATCAAGGATGACTGGTTTTATGCTAAATTTTCCTAATATCCATTTGATGACTAGTCAAAGATATAAAATACAGTTGATTGTACAAGATAAAAGCTTAGATCACTTTTATGTGACTATCTAGCACTAAGGTACAAAAAATCAGTACGATCATTTTTTTGCCAATTACCAAGAATGGAGACTTTAAGGCAGAAGAACTGACATAGCTAACTGTGACACTTTTAATACAAAGTAGCTTACAAAACATTCTATAACTTTACCATTAATAAAGTATTAATCTTTAGGAACTTTCAAAAATGGTTGTGGATTAATGGACGCTATGTTACATATTTAAAATAAGCTTAAAAAAGAAGAGCGGTAAAGTACATAAGGAAGCATTTGAATGAATCATTTATAAATGGCTACACTCGGTTCCAGTACAATTATATAAATGGGTATTCAAAAAAATACAAGCAAGCAAAAGTAAATTAAATTAAGAATAGGTAAAGCGCTGTGATTCCTTTAATGTGGTTGAAGGTGCTCATGCTAGTGAGTGCTTAATAAATGCTTCCTCGGTAGATAATGGAAAGGTTGAGGATGACAGATATTCAAATCCCTTAGATCTCAGCACCTTTGAAGTGCATATTTTCATTGAGAAAAGTCCTAAAATTCTATTTGTCATATGGACAGATGTGAATATAAACACAAAGTTAATAGAATGAAGGGCAACACAAGATTGAAAGTGGACACTGACAAACTTTTAAGTTGTCCTCCATATTTGCTGTGGCATCACCGACTACTGGCTGGGATTTTATGCTGCCACAGAGCAGTTAGGCAATCTCCATGCCGTTGCCTCCCTTGAGACTCGTGGGAGTGGACAGAAGGTGTAACATGCGAGGCTGGATTTGCTAGGTTCATAGATTTAGTTTAATAAGGCAATGCCATAGTGTGCCAAGGGAGAGTGAAAGGAACATTTTTCCTTCAGCCGTGGAGGGAACTCCTGTTTTCCTTTCTCTGTATGCACAGTGAAGATTGCCCTCTCTTATTTTTGCCGGTTGGATGGCTGAATTAGTATTGATTTTTCTGTGTCTCCTTCAGTTGTGAGATAAATTGGATCTACAATACTTGCTCATTATTCAAATTTCTTTTTGAGAAATGCATATTCATATTTTTGTGATTTGTTTATTTTGGGGGCGATTTCTATTAGTACATGTTTGCAGTACATAATGATTCCATTCACTGTAGGGATTTGGCACCCATACACAGCACATTTCAATTGTCTTCTTTCCTCCCTCTCCACCTCTCTTTTACTTTTCAAGCATGAGATTCATTTATTTATCTTATAAGCCATTATAAAGTCAATTATCATATACACATATTGAAAACAAGATTAATAGACAAAGAACATATAAAATGTAAGAAAATTGTACTAAATCAAGGTTACCTTTTAGTTACCTTGTCCACACTGGATTACAGTATCTTTTTTTTTTCTTTCACTTTTTTCCTATTATCTTTTATTTCTTCACACACGCACGCATGCGCGCGCGCACACACACACACACACACACACACACAGTATTTTATGTAAGACAAATCATGAGATATTTAAGCTCGTGTGTCTGAATTATTTCACTTAACATTATGGTCTCAAGATGCATCCATTTTCCTACAAATGACTGGAGTTTATCCTTTCTTATGGCAGAATAGTGCTCCATTTTAGATAAATATCATTTTTTAAAAAATTCCATTTTCACCCAGCTATTCCCCTTCTAGGTTTCTTTCCAAAAGATTTAACGACATCATATCACAGTGATGCATGCATACTTACATTTATAAGCAGCACAATTCATAAAAGCTAAATTTTGGAAACGGTCTAGATGTTCATCAACAAATGAATGGATTAAAAAATGTGATTTGTGTTTTTAACTGAGTCCTCCTATTTTCTGTGACTTAGTAACTCCTTTCATACATGCCATATTGTTTTAAACACTATTAAATTTCTGTTGCCCACTTTTGGATTAGGTCTTTAAATTTGGGGGGGTCTGATTTTTTTTGAGTTCTTTATATATTCAAGATGTTAGTCCTTTGTCAGAGGAATAGCTGGCAAATTTTTTTTTTCCCACTCTGTGGGTTGTCTCTTCGCTCTGTTGGTACTTTCTTTTTAATAAGATCAGGTCCCAGTTGTTGATTCTTTGTGATATTTCCTGGGCGACTGAGGATTTGTTCATAAAGTCTTTGCCTACACCTATGTCTTCAACAGTTCTACCTATTCTATCTTCCAATAGATTTAGTGTTTCTGTTTTAATATTTAGATCTTTGATCCACTTTGATTTTAGCTTAGTGCATGGGGAAAGACCCGGATCTAGTTTTAACCTTCAGCATGTGGAGAACCAGTTTCTCTAGCACCATTTATTAAAGAAACTATCTTTCTTCCAGTGAGGTTGTTTGACCCCTTTGTCAAAGATAAGGTGACTGAGAGTGTTTGGACCTGTTTCTTCATCTTCTAATCTGTTCCATCGGTCCTGGGGTCTGTTTTTGTGCCAGTACCATGCTGTTTTTATTACAGCAGCTTTGTAGTATAGCTTTAGGTCAGGTATTGTGATGGCCCCCTGCTTTGCTTTTGTTGCCCAGAATTGCTTTTGCTATTCTAGGTTTCTTTTCGTTCCAAATGAATTTTTGGATTGTCTTCTCTAATTCTGTGAGGTATGCTATTGGTAATTTAATTGGGATTGCATTAAATCTGTATAGCAGTTTTGGGAGTATGGCCATTTTCACTATATTGGTTCTTCCTACTCAGAAGCAAGGGATATCTTTCCATTTTCTGATATCCTCTTCAATCTCCTTTTTCAAAGTACTGTCATTTTCATTGTATAAATCTTTTACTTCCTTCGTTAGATCGATTCCTAGGTACTTCATTTTTTTTTTTTGGATGCTATTGTGACAAGTGTTGTTTCCCTAATTTCTCTCTCAGTGAGTCTGTTGTTTGTGTACAGGAATGCTATGGATTTCTGAGTGTTGACTTTGTATCCAGCTACACTGCTGAATTTGGTTATTAAATCTAGAAGTCTTTTGGTGGAGTTTTTGGGGTCCTCTACAAAGAGTATCATGTCATCTACAAATAATGATAATTTAACTTTTTCTTTTCCTATCCTTATTCCTTTTATTTCTTTCTCTTGTCTAATTATTCTGGCTAATGTTTCTAGAACTATATTGAATAAGAGTGGTGAGAGCGGACATCCTTGTCTTGTTCTAGATTTAGAATGAAAACTTTTAGTTTTTGACCATTTAGTATGATGTTGGCTGTTGGTTTGTTACAGATAGCTTTTATCAGATTGAGATAAAGACCTTCTATTCCAATTTTCTGAAGGGCTTTTATCATGAATGGATGTTGGACCTTGTCAAATGCCTTTTCTGCATCTACTGAGATGATCATATGGTTTTTGCCCTTGGCTCTGTTAATATGGTGTATCACATTTATTGATTTGCATATGTTGAACCATCCCTGAATCCCTGGAATGAATCCTACTTGGTCACAGTGTATGATCTTCTTGATAATGTATTGCACTCTGTTTGCCAGCATGTTATTGAGGATTTTTGCATCTATGTTCATTAATGAGATTGGCCTGTAGTTCTCTTTTTTGTTTGGATCCTTCTCTGGCTTTGGTATCAGGGTAATGCTTGCTTCCAGGAATGAATTTGGGAGTATTGCTTCTGTTTCAATTTCATTAAAGAGTTTGAGAATTAGTGGCATTAAATCATCTCTAAATTTCTTGTAGAATTCAGCAGTGAATCCGTCAGGACCTGGGCTTTTCTTTGTTGGTAGGCTTTTAATTACTTCTTCAATTTCAGGGGCTGATATTGGGTTATTTAGCCAAAAGTGGGCAACTTAAATGAATAGACACTTCTCAGACGAACAAGTAGAAACAGCAGATAGACATATGAAAAAATGTTCAACATCACTGGTCATTTGAGAGATGCAAATTATAACAACCCTGAGATTCCACCTCACTCCAGAAAGAATGGCTATTATCAACAAGTCAGCCAATAACAAATGCTGGAGGGGCTGTGGAGAAAAAGGAACCCTTCTCCACCGTTGGTGAGAATGTAGACTAGTGCAACCACTATGGAAATGAGTGTGGAGATTCCTGAGGGAACTAGGACTAGAGATTCCATTTGACCCAGCTATTCCACTTCTTGATATCTTCCCAAAAGAATTAAAAGCATCATACCGCAGCAACATACGCACACCCATGCTTACAGCAGCACAGTTTGTAATAGCTAAATCTTGGAAACAACCCAAATGCCCATCAACAGCAGAATGGATTAAGAAAATGTGTTTTTTTTTTTTATATACAATGGAATACTTCTCTGCCATAAAGAATGATAAACTCGAGATATTCCCAGGTAAATGGATGCATCTTGAGACCATATTCTTAAGTGAAATAAATCAGACAGACATGTTTAAATACCGCATAGTTTCTCTGGTATGAGAAATTGAAAGTGTAAATAAAGACTAAAATGTATTATATTGGGAAAGGGAAGAAAATGTCCAAATGGGAAAGTGAATAAGGGAGGGACATGAGAAATAAGAAATGGAAGGAAAAAATGGAAACAAAGCTTTTGTAAATAGGGAGGGAGAAGGGGGTGAGGGGAGGGGAATGGGATAAAAAGAAGCAACAAGATGTATCATGTACAGGTACAAATCTCCTATGATGAATATTATCACTATGTACATCTAAAATGTACCATTAAAATAAAACACACTATCAAATTTCTGAGCTACATCTGACTGTTAATCTTCCCTGTAACAATATATTTCAAGTAAATATGATAGTATAATAATAAAATTAATCAGATTTTAGTACTAATTTTACTAATCAAAATTTATATATTTTTTTCTTTGTGGTGCTGGGTGTTAAGTCTGGGGTTTAACACAAGCTAGGTACGTACTCTAACCCTAAACTACACACCTAATATTCTGAATTTCATTTTTCTGAAACATTGTCTCACTAAATTGTATAAGCTGTTCTCTCTCCAGCCTCAGCACCTTGTTGCTTTTTTATATTGTTACGAAGATGAACCAATTTGCTTTCGTTTGATGAAAACATCAAAATCATGGTCCTAATTATATCTTCCCAAACTTCAGGCTTTTCTTTTTTATTTCTCTTTTTACAGCATATTTCTTAACCTTAATGTATTTTATATAGAATTTAAATACTGTAACTATATCTGTATTACCTTTATTTTCAGTTGCCATTTCTATTTAGGTCTTGTTCATATTCCTAATTCCCACCATTATTAATGTATTATTCTATTTTATTATTGTTACTTTAAAGAATAACTATAAGGCTGTGTTTAGTGCCTCTTTTGTTTCATGTTTCTTAAATCATGTTCATAACAATTTTTATCTGTATTCTTTTTGCATAGAGTCTGTTTGATTTTCGCTTTGTGTCTTTGCTATAAATAGCTGATGGACATGTAAACAGTTTCAGAAGTTGTTGCCCCAAGAATAGACTTGGACAGGATTGTATAGGAAAGTTGAAAGAAGTATATTTTCTCAACATAGACTCTAATTCATTAGAATTAACCACTAAAGAACACAATTTTCAAAAAATAGTGATTAAGCTACACATCTGCTTGAACTTCTACTCCCTAACGCCTGCATTTTATCTCATAGCCCTATCATGGTGCCAGTATACAACATGTATTATTTGGGTATCACATCAGTTGACAAGCAAGAATTTATCTCTATTGATCACAAATGTATATGCAATCAAATCCATGAAACCTATTTTTGAGTCTGGTTGCTGGAGTGACTTGAACTATTACTTTTTTGTGTTAGAAAGTTTTCAAACCAGAAATGGAACAAATATCGAGAGTGGCACAATTCTTAAAAAATGTCATCTGTAAAGGTACTGGGCATATTAGACAAAGTGAGGAGCTGCATGAACTTAATAATTTGAGGCTTGCAGCAACATTGTTGTTACTGTGTCCTCTCTAAAAGGAACAGGGCAATGGTAGGAACCTAGAAAGCTGGGCACAGTGGATCAGCATTGTGGGAAACAGCTCCTAGCATAAGCCAAAGTAGTAGAGAGAAGACAGGAAAAAGAAAATATACCAGCCTAAGGCAGGGGGATTGCAGGTCTGAGACCAACCTGGGCAACTTAGTGACTTATTTAGACTTCATCTCAAAATAAACAATTAAAATAGGCTGGGTATGTAGCTCAGTGTGAAGGCCCAGAGTTCAATTCCCAGAACAGGAAAGAAAGACAGAAAGAAAGAAAGAGAGAAAGAGAAAGACAAAAAGAGAAGAGAAAAAGAGAGAAGAGAGAAAACGAGAGAGAAATAGAAAGAGTAAAGAGCAAATGGGAAAAAAAGAAAGAAAGAAAGAGAGAAAGAGAGAAAGAAAGAAAGAGAGCAGGGAGGGAGAGGAAAATATTGAGAAACTGAAATTTATAAATTGAAAGAAAAAGAAAGAAATGAATTTTCTTCTCTCAGGTATCCTGTATGAGTTCACCATGAGCAAAACCCAGGCAGAACATGGAAGAAACAGAAGTCTGGCCGGCGGTTCATGCTGTGCCACCCTACTGCAGAATGTAAAAAGTTAGCTGGAGAAGAGATGACGGATATGGAGGGCCAAACACAAAACACCCAGGACATTATTTTATGGTTCAGTCATTTACCTAATTATTTATTGATATTAGAATTTTCCTTCAGCTTATTTTTAGTATATTTATGATATGTTAATCACTTAATTTTTCAACTTTTGCGTATGTCTCTGATTCAGATTTCAAAGTATCACGTAATATATAAAGAGGCATATAATTGAAAATCCAATACCATCATTTTTAGGTATGTATGTATTAGATAAGTCAGTGTTTTGACATAAATTGGAGTGACTAATTGTATCAGCCATTGATTATCACACGACAAACTTTGTCAAAGCAATGGAAAGTCTCACTTTGCTCATGTGTCCCGGGTCTGCCAGGTGTTGACAGAGACCGCTGGGCTCAGGCAGGACCAGTCCCCTTGGGTGGCCTTACTCCCTGCCTGTCCTTCTCTTAGAAACCACATCACCAAGATATGCTCTAAGCAAGACAGCTGCACAAGGCTGAGGAAATACATTTCTCCCAGTTAATGGGAAGAAATGCGAAGTCACATGGCAAAGTATACAAACATAGACAGGGGTGAAGTATTGGGGCTAATCATATGACTCATCATTGTGATAATTTAGGATCAAAATCGGTATGTTACTTTTTCAGTTTTATTTTTAACATTACATTTTTTTTTCTTTCTTGGGGGGGTCAAATGTTATATTACTGCTATTACCATGATATCTATACGAACATAAGAGTTATATATTCTATACTCTGTATATATAACATTAAACATTATGATCTTTTATATTTGTATCAGTTATCTCTCCATAGTACAGAATCTCTAATAATGACAGTTGTCCATTCTGTAGTAATGTAATATTCTAATCAACAATATTGTACCACTGGGGTATAGATTATCTTAATTAACAAAGTCACTTTATTACAACAGCAGTGATGACTAGCATAAACTAAATTACACGTTGTAAAATCTGTCAGTAATTAAGCATATTTCTCTACATATTTTACCATTTGGGGGGCTATATTCTTTCTTGGTTATGTATTTGCTTATTTTTTCACGTACTGAAGTAAAATACAAACAGTTCTACTAGAGTGTCACAAGTTTTTTAAAATTCACTGCATTATTCAAAATTGCATGATTGAGAAAATGGGACCTACTTAAGTAGCCAAACTTCCAGTGTGTGGCTTAGGACCTGCTGACTGATTTTCATTTCTATTCCACTTGATGATCTTGAAAACATTTATTTTGTATTTGACTCTGAATATTTATTTTTGACTGTCTCTTTTCACAAGTTTGTTGTTTTGATATACTTATAAAGTAGATTTCTTTCATTCTAAAGTATAAGCACACGGAGCCACTTGTATTAATTTAGAAGTCCACTAGCATTTATTTTGTCTTGATATAGGCATCTATGTTACCAAATTTTGCTTCATACATACGTGTGGAATTTTGTTAGCATAAGTGTTTCTTGTATTAAAAATACACATAACACAATTCGATACACACATAACATTAATCTATATGTCCTTATGTGTTTTTAAATATATTACTCTAAATTCAAAATACCTATTTTTTAAAACTAAACTTATCATGTAAATTTGTACCAATATTTTCCAACTTGAGTAATACAAACTTGTCTGTATGGAGGATGGACAAGTGCAGGGATCTCACGTTTGACACAAGAACTGTAATTAATAATATTCTAATGCACTGATGGCAAACCTTTTAGAGACAAGTGCCCCAACTGCAGCCCAAAACCCACTATTCACCTCAAACTCCCAACATTGCAATTAAACCTGAACACTGAGGTTGGAGTTCAGAAAAACAACTCATACATTAACATCTTTTGTCTTAAAAGAAAAACAACACGTGTGCTGTAGGTTCACCACCACTCTTCTACTGTACATTGAAAATGACCTCAGACAGCAGATTTTAGGTATGCTTATGAGAAAGAGAGAGCAAGTGAGCGAGACAGAGACAGAGACAGATAGAGACAGAGAGAATAGACAACTAGGTAACTGAAGTGAGGGCTATGTTAATTTGCTTGACTGCAATAATCATTTCACTATATACTGATAAAACATCATGTTGTATTCCTAAATTACATAATAAGTAATTATGTTGAAAATCATAAGACTGAGACTATATATCCTTTATACTTACATTAATATAATTAAAGCAAGAAGGAGACATCATTGTAGACTTAAACTTGCTTTTCTCTGGAGAAAGAAGTGATAGGTTCTGTCTTTATACTTTTGTGTATTTTCACAAGATTTGCCAATGGGTGTACATTGTATATGTATTTTGAGGAAAAGTATTTTAAATACCTTCTAAATTTTAAGGGAGCATAAGTAGCAAAAGAATGAAAATGTAATTATTACATAGAATTATGATACATATAAGCCCACTGATGAAAATAGTGAATTCAAGAAATGAAAGTCATTTTAAAATCAAAACATGTTTGGGAAACAAAAATTTTGTTACAAATCTATGTTAAGATAAATTATCAATGTGTACTTAAGACTTAATTTCTTGGATTTAGCTTAGTGGTTAGAGTGCTCGCCTAGCAAGCACAAGCCCCTGAGTTCGATCCCCAGTACCATAAAAAAACAAAAAAAACAAGCCAGTTCATTTTGGGCTGGGGATTTAGCTCAGTGATTACAGTGCTTGCCTTGCAAGCACAAGGCCCTGAGTTTGATCCCTGGCACCACCAAAA
>PVJO010008935.1:0-72361 GCA_004026905.1 Hystrix cristata | reverse complement strand
ATACAAAGGAGGTAAGCTAAGTTCTCTCCTTTAGTACAGTTAATTTTTTTTTATCTTCTGAAAGACTTCAAAAGATGGGAAAGTATGAAGAATAAGCCAGCAGTCGCCCAAGTTCCCATCACCTACTCCAATGAACATTAACCTTTTGCCATATTTGCTTTGAGGTTTTTGTTTTGTTAGGAAACAGAATGTCACAGGTCCAGTTGAAGTTGCCTCCCTCGACCTCATCCTCGCTCCCCTCTCTCTGAGCTCTTTGCAGCTGTTGTGCAGTCCTTGGCAGGGTTTACACTGCTGTTAGACCCCTGAATCTGAGCCCCGTAACAATCCATTGTATTGTTCAATAAGACTCTGTGGGAGAATGAGGAAAATTAGAAAAGTGTTGGATTTTCTTTACATGCTATCATGTTGTATGCCTCTTTTTGCAACTTGCTTTTGAATTTTATTGGATTTTTAAAGCTATGTGTGTGAAACATGCTCATTGTAACAGGCCAAGCAACATGGGGCAGAGGCGGGTGGATACAGGGAGTTAATTGTCTCCACCTGTCCAATTCCAGGCCCACCGACCTACCCCCCCACATGACTATTAACAGTCTGACAAACATTTTCTGCACCTTTTCTTCTGCTTGCACAGACTTACACAGCGGCTCAATCCTGGGAAAAGATCCAAGGAAAGTTCAGGAAAGGCTGCAGCATCCAGGAATAGCAACGTGCACAGACACAGCCCCTCTCCTGCTGCAGCAGGTAAGAGGAACAGCAGTCAGAGGCCGCAAGAGAAAATGTGCAACTTCCCCTGTCGTTAACCCACAGCCTGCAGGTTTCCCCACTCATACCCGCTCACTACAGGCCACGTGCACTGAAGGGCGTCCACACCAGTTGATGAGCAATGTCCCTTCTATTAAGTGCCCTTGGGCTGGGCCATGGGGAGGGTCTGCCACGGGCTAAGCTGGGTGACCGTGGCAAGCCATGTAACCTATGTAGTAAGGAGACCCAGGACATCTGAGTCCTTCCTAGTTGGCCATTGTCAACAGATGGTTCTAGCAGAGAGATGATCTGCTGGGGGTCAGGTGTGGGAGGCATCTTGAGGAGGCCAAACTGATGTAGCCCCCACTAAATCTTTGGTTGTGACCAAGAAGAAGGTCAGAGGGATCTGTGTTTTCTGATTGCTCTGTGAACATGGAATGAGGACATGGAGTGCCAAGAAAGTACGTGAATGTTGATGTTTTGTTTTATTTACTTTTAAAAAGTGGAATAAGGGGGTTGAGGATTTAGCTCAGTGGTAGAGCATTTGCTTCACAAGTGCAAGGCCCTGAGTTCGATCCCCAGCACCCCCCCAAAAAAAGTGGAATGAGACTAGACATGTTATATTCTAAGCTAGACAAGAATGGTTTTCTTTTCCTTGCCAAGAAAAAAAATCCAGTAATTACAGCTTAAGATTTTTCAAAATTAGTTTCATGTTGCTGCAAAGCAAAGAGAGAAACTGAATGTGATACTTGGGTGCCATCCAGTTATTAAATTCTGTATTCTGCCCCCCATTCATCCATTCAACTTTTTTTTTTTTAAGAGCTGATTATGTATGGATCTCTGTTCTGAGGAGCTGGGGAAATTAATGAAAACCCAAACAAATCCCCGCCCGCATGGAATCAAGAGCTCCTCATAAACAGTCCCCAAACACAAAGATTTCTGCTCTTCATTGATACCTCAATGATTCGGTCACATACCTTTCAAAGTAAATGGCCCCGAGAGCCCTCATTCCTGTGGACAGACAGTGAAGGCCGCAGACACCATTTCTGACCTTCCTCAATGCTCCCGTCTTCACTGTCCCCCACCCCACAAGCCAAGACACAGAAGTGAAAATTCTCCTTTCCCGGTACAGGTCACAGAAACTAGAACTCCTTTTCCTCAAAGCCAACCGTACAACCTAAAATATTACTCTTTCCCC
This sequence comes from Hystrix cristata, assembly GCA_004026905.1. Taxonomy (NCBI): domain Eukaryota; kingdom Metazoa; phylum Chordata; class Mammalia; order Rodentia; family Hystricidae; genus Hystrix; species Hystrix cristata. Next base: position 70,422 of record PVJO010008935.1, on the reverse strand, counting down.
TACCTTTCTAAGACCTGGCCACAAAGAAGTTCTCTGACCTACCTTGTCTAATAGTGGACCTTGAGATCCCCATTCCAAAAGGGGTCCTGGCCACACCCAGAAGGAAGGGGTGCTGCCCAGAGAGGTCAAAAGAATCGCAACGGGCCTTGCCAGGTTTCCCCACTGAACCTATTACTGTAAATCATCCTCTCTGTCTAATCATATTTCTATGTAGCTGTACAGCGTAATCCAAGAGAGGCATAAAAGTGGATAGTCCACCCTGGACTTTTGGTCTTTATTCTGAAGGTTCCTGTGCCACATAAAACTATGAATGAATAAATTCATTATGCTCTTCTCTTGTTAACCTGTCTTTTGTTACAGGGATGTCAGTCAGGCCCTTTTTCATGGGCAAGAAGAGGATCTCCCCCCCTTTCCACCAATATAGTGTGCTGAAAGCTGAAAATGGCTCTTTCACATACCATTTTTTCCTTTCTCTCTTTTTTGCTTGTTCGGTATTAATCCCAATGGTGGAAACCTGCAACCCTATCCAGGCCAGGCACTGCCCTCTCCTCAAGCCCCAGCAGAGGGCTTCATGGCCTTTCTGTCCCTTCCATCAATGCCACCAGTACAAGGTCTAGGCATCCCTTAAACTACCCAACGAGGCCTTTAAGGAGCACTTAATAACTTGCTCACGACTCTGGATGCCCCAACTCCAGTCTCATAGCCAACCTTCTCCAAACTGCTTTTATGAGCAATAAAAGGGCTTTAGAGTGTTGCAGTCAGAGCCTTTTTGCTCTGTCCCTTGCAGAGTTGTGAAATTCCTCTCACACAGTTCCCTCTCCCCAGCACCATCCATCCTTCAAAAAAAAATCCCAATCCTGCACATGGGCCTGCTGGGCTAGCAGGTGGCTTCCATGGTGACTTGAGTTTGGAGCATCCAACAATCTCCCCAGGTGACCTCGAGTTGGTGGCACATGCATGATGGATTATCTGAATTTAATCTGTTTCTAAAAAATACTCTGGGTAGCCAATTTTAGGATCACAAGTGTATAGATTTCATTAGCTAAAATAGGGAAAATGAGAATGCATTCTCAGTCAATCCAAAAACCCCAATCAATACACTGTTAATCACTGAAACACTCAAACACTTATATAACAAGCCACCAAGGAGCTCTGAATAATAGAATCAGCAGCAGCACTTAGGAATTTGTAAAAATACAAATTCTCAAAAAAAAAAATGCAAATTCTCAGGCCTTACCCCAGACCTTTTGAAGCAGAAGTTCTGGGATGGGATCCAGAAATCTGAATTTTAGCCAGACCTCCAGCAGACTCTGATGCTTACTAAGGTCAAAGAAACACTGACATAAAACATTTAACAAGTATCTAATTAACATTTAATAAATTGCTAAGTTGATACATTTGTGTGCAAGACACAATAACACTAGATTGGATTTTTAGATATGAATGAAATTTTCCTTAACAACAATACGGTATAAAGATAATGAATTATTTGTTAAATATTCAAAATTAATGCATAGAATGCACATATAGAATCACAGACATGATACACAAGACACAAGCATGGCTATGTTTTGTCTCTTATGTTTTTGTCTCTTTTGATATGTTATCATTTTTTAATTTTTCTTCGAATTTACAAGTTTTTATTTTATTTTTTATCTTTATTAGCACATGTTTGTTGTACACGATTATATTCACTATAGTAATTTACAAGTTTTTAAGAACCTCTTAGGCTCAACTACTTTACTCACAGCATCTCCAATCTCTTATGAGACATCTTCACTATGGGTAGAAACAATATAGGAATGAGAGGTGCTTCTGCCAGAAGAACTGAGATATGCTAAAGCACACCTATCCTCCAGCAAGACCCCCCCAAAAGTTGTTGGAGGAAGCACAGATTATGATAGAATGTTTTGGATTCACATAGCAAGTTTGGAGGAGAAATGTTGCCAAGTCTTCACAGCGCGCCTTCAGAGAGTAGGAGCTCAGCCAGTAATGAGTATCTACCTGGAGAGGAACAGTGGGTCTCCCTCTTGGTCTCTCTCTTGTGCTTTCTGTCTCTCTGTCTCTGTCTCTCTGTCTCTGTCTCGGTCTCTGTCTCTGTCGCTCTCTCTGTCTCTCTCTCTGTCTCTCTGTCTCTCTCTCTCTCTCTCTCTCTCTCTCTCTCTCTCTCTCTCTCTCTCTCTCTCTCTCTCTCTCTCTCTCTCAGAACTTCTTCACTGGGGCAGGATGGTTGCCCCTGCGTTCTGGGCCTGTCCAGGCTCAGGGCTCAATTCGGGAGCACTCCAAGCACCCCCTTCACTTTCTTCTCGCGGGGGCCATGAGGAATGCCAGGTAAGACCTTCCTCCTTTATCTTCACTTGAATGCTGGAGTAGAGAACCTGGAGCAGGAGGAAATCGATTCACTGGGTGGCAATGGAGGCCCGTGGTATCCCAGTATGGAAGATCGGGGATGATGAGGACGTGGAGCTTGGCTGGCTTCTGTGGACCTCCAGCGCAGGGGAAGCTGGAGCTCCAGGTTGTAGTGGAGACTCCGAGGACACACGTCTGTTATCCGCGGGGGAAGGCAGTAGCCACTGCACAATGCCTTCCTTGCATTGTGCGTTAAACAATAATACATCATAGGCTTAAAATGATGTTAAACTGGTGGGTCTCTTGTCTTAACACAATAACTTTGAAATAAAAGAAGACTCTGATTTAGTTCTTAATTATTAAAAATAACCACTGCGCTGTGTTCTGAGGAGACACTTTATCAAGAACGGCACACCGCACGGTGAGGAGATCCGGTTGCTGTGAGTGTGGCGTCCGCGGTCGGAGAGTGTGGCGGGGTCTTCCCGTCAAGCCCACTGCCTGAATCGTGAAGAGGAGCCCTGTTGCCTCCCTGAGTCCTGTAGGGAGGAGCTTCTCTAGCCTCAGGAAACAACTAACAGACTTTTGTCTTTTAAGGGCCTGGCTCAAAGGTCGCAGAGGGGTGAGGCCAGCCTGGAGATTAAAGGGCAGATGTGACCTGCCCAAAAGAGCGAAGAGGACGCTAGAGGCGGAGAATTCTGGGGAGGCGGCGCCTGCGGGGACCTGCACAGGCCCTCTCCGGAGCTGGAGGCTGCACGCCACGGGCCGGCTGGCCTCGCGGACCAGGGCCGCAGCTACCGGGCGCCGCCAAGACCCCAGGATTCCCATGCGGTCCGTGCGGATTGCTTTTGTGTTTTTTTAAAGGAGAAATAAGATTCTTGTGTCTGAATGTTGTGAAACAAAGTTACACCTGTCAGGCGTGACTGGGGAGAACCGCAGGAGAACCCTGCAGCTTCCCGGCCTTGAGGCAAGAAGGGAAGCTCCACAGGGAAAGGGTCAGATTAAAAAAAGAAAGAAAGAAAATCCTCTGAGAGAAGCAAAGAGACCTCTCCTTGGCCAGACACTAACAAAAAGGGAGACACACAGGACAAAGGCAAATGGAAAGAGCTCCTGTTACCAAGAGAGTCTGCCAGGACTTGTGGGATCTGAAGAAAATGAGGCAAGCAGTCAGGGCTGCAGGCCAAGGCCTTAGGTACACTTGGTGGCCAAACGCGGAGCCCACTCTGTGCTCCCTTCAGAGCTGGAGCCTGGCAGAGAAGTGGGATGGAGATAAAACCCCACAGGAAGACACTCATCTTCTGAGTGAACTAACAGGCTCTGCCAGGATGGAGAATTTAGCCGTACTGGAGTAGGAGACCTTGACTCACTCTCCAATCACATAATTCATATCGCTAAATTTGGTATTTGTTTTTGTTGTTGTTGTTTTGAGACAGGGTCTCACTATGTAGCCCTGGCTGGCCTCAAACTCACTGTGATCCTCCTGCCTCATTCTCCCAGGTGCTGGGATTACAGGCGGGCACTGCTATGCCCAGCTGAATTTATGTTCACTAAACTGGATGTACCTCTATGCCAAGAGGTAGAGAGAAGAACATTATCCAGTTTACTGTGATAGAAAGTCCCAAATTTAAGGCATTGTTTGATATATTTGCTCAGCCATTCCTCTTTCAGAAGTACCCACGTTTGTACACCTGTTGGCCAGTGCGCAGTCAACCAGCAGGGGTCACCTTGCAGCAGATTAGCGTGTGGTGAAGCAGCCTGGGAAAGTAGGCGTGACTGTGGATCATGGAGATACAGGAGACGCGCGTGCCCACCCTGCACCTGGAACCAATCCGAAAGTTTTATCTTCAATTCTCATGAGAACTGAAGCAGGTTTTTGATAGGATGTCCCAGACCTGACATCAGTCTGAGGAGTCCCAGATACAAAAGACAGTGGCCATTAACCTTGTGCCCATTGTGCTGTCTCACTCGCAGTGGCCTGCCCTCACCCTGCAGAGTGTACTTCTTTTCCTACTTATAATTGACCTACACTCACTGTGCAGAGCATACTTCTTTTCCTACCTTTAATAAATGTGAAACCTCGCTACCTTTTGTGCTTGTTTTAATTTTTGTTCAGGACAAGAAGAACTTAGGAGGAGTCCTCAGCACCCCAGAACCCTATAAAAACCTAACTCAGGATGTGCCAATAAGCTTCCCTTTTTTGGGAATATAGAATTGAGAGAGATCGTGAGCTCTTTTCAACACAGGAATGCAATGTGTCAAGTAAACTTGGGAGCCACAGAAAGGAAGAGGCAGGGACAGAAACCAGCCTGCAGAGGGAATGAGGATGAAACGGGATCCCAGAGAAAACCAGAAATAAGGAAGAATTCAAACGGCTTTCCTTTCTGCATCCCTACCTTGGATTCTTGGATATATGCCAATATCCTTAAATTTTTCTCCTTTTGCTCAAACTAGCTTTCGTAAATTATGTAAGTTGCAACCAAAGGGTCTTAACTCACCCGTAAAAAATGTACCGAACCAACAAAGAAAGTGACTCAACGTATTCTTTTATTGTGGTAAAATATATACAATGTGAAATGTATCACTTAACTGTTTTAGGGGTACAGTTCTACACAAACACATGCACGCAGGTGTGACTCATCACTGCCATCCATCTCCACAGCGTCCCACTGTTCTCTTCATCCACTCCTCCACAATACAAGGGTCTAACAGCCATCATGGTTGGAGTGTGGGCTGTGGTGGTGACATACACCAGCACTGGGAGATGGCTTTGGGCTCATTTGCTTTGGTTATATTCCTAATTTGAGTTTATTGTTAGGTGACTTGCTTCTTCCTCCAAATACTAAGAGGTTCTGTTTGTTTGTTTGTTTTTAAATCATGGCTATTTTTTTCAATCATGGCTATTTGAACAGTCAAATCATCGTTCATTTTAAAAGTTTTGGCTAATGCTTGACAAACTCCACTGATGATTGTTTTAATATCCTTTTGTTAAACATCGCTAGTAGCTTTAGGCCCAGATCCACACCCATGTGCTTCCCATTTTACATCTGAGCAAAGGAGGAGCTGGACGGTCCTCCAAGGTAAGCAAGAGCCTCTCCAACAGTCATCACATGGTCTTCCCACCCTACACAGTAGGTCGGTGCAAAACAGGAGTCGAGGTCAGGCCACGTTAAGTAATATACCTGCAGCCTCATGACTTACAACAACAAAGAAATACTTCACAGTCGTGCTCTGTGATTATCAAGGGTCAGTTCAGCCCTGGGCCATGTCACAGGACTCTGGATAACGAAGCAGCCTGCATCTGCACGTGCCATCCCACAGCGGAGAAAAACCTGGTGCGTCAGAGGCCAGCTTTTCCAGGCACAAATCACATCTGTTCACGGTCCACTGACCAAAGCAAGTCACAAGGCCACTCTTCACTTGAAAAAAATGTGTGTATTGGGGTGAGGGTCGCACGGGGAGGCACTGGAATATTTGGCAGAGAGTAAAAAAACCTGGTCTCAGCCTGAGAGCCCTCGGACTTGAACTGCAGGTTTTGGACTTGTCAGCCTCCATTTTCCACTGAGCCAGTTCCTTAAAATAAATCCGTTGCTGTGTACACACAACCCATTGGTTCTGTTTCTCTGGAGAGCCCTGACTAATACACCATGTTATTTACATGTGTTTTCCATTTTGCTCTTTTCCTTCACAAACACAAAAGTCAACCACCATAAATAAAACACCCAAACTGAGGTTAAAAATCCCTAGCACTCAGCATGCCCAATGATTCCCATCGTTACCTCAACCGCAGCAAGTTTATGAGATTTTCATTTTGTACCACCAGGACTAACATGTTCATTTTTCTGCGTTACATTTATCTTATCAAGCAACACTCCAAATGTAATAAAATACTTAAATAACTGACCCCAAAGTGCCATACTGATAACAGCGATGACACTGCAAAACAGAGCCATTGCCTGGCAGGCATACATGATAAAGCACAGCAGAAATTGTTGAGATTTTAGAAAGTCAAAGCAGTTACATTCTTTTTCCTCCCCTCCCGAGTTTTGAATTACGTGAGATACAGAAGTCTGACTACTGGAAACTGAAGTGTCACTTTCATGATCTATAAAGCTGTTATGACTACAAGACTAAGGCCAAGGGCTTAACTTGCATTCAGACACTCCCTGCATCAGGCCCTGGTGGGCAGGGATTTACTGTGCACACCAGAGATGTCAGCTGAAGCACAGGCCATCCCAAAAGGAGCAGGAAAGGGCTGGGGCCAGTATGTCCAGAGCTTTCTCTCAGGCTTGCCTACCAGATGTTGCTTCCAAGAGGAAAAAAGAGGGAGGGAGAGGGGGAGGCCAGGAGTGAGGCTGTAGGCAGACGCTTCTACAGGAAATGGGAGGAGTGGGAACAAGAGTCCCCTGTAACAGTATCCTGCTATTTAGTTTTCCATCGCACCAGGTCTCTCTATCAAGTGTGCCATCACCAGGAGACGTGGCAATCTCCTAGAGATGGGAGGAGTGGCAAACAGCCCAGAGCAGTGGTGGCAAACCTATGGTACATGTGCCACAGTGGGTTGTCTGTATCATTGAAAGCTCGAAAGGTTCGCCATCTTTGGCCTAGAGAGTGTTGCTCCTGCCCCTCCCCCAGATCTTCCCACTGAGCTGCATCTCCAGCCTTTTTTTTTTTTTTTTTTTTTTTAAATACAAGGTTTTGCTAGGTCACTAAGTTGTCCAGGCTGGGCTCTAACTTGTGATTCTTCTGCCTCAGCCTCCCAGAGTGCTGGGGTTACAGGTACGTGCCACCAAACCTAGCTTGCTGCCTTCTGATATTAGAAGAGACCACTGAGTGTTCTCTTAAAATTTCTGCTGGTGAGTGTACATTTTGCTCCCAGGGGCAAAGACCTTAAAATGAACAGAGCAAATAAAAATATTAGTTAAATCCATTTTATTCCAGTTATCTATTGCTGCATAATAAACCATTCCAAATTTAGTGTCAGAAAACAACAATCTGAAGCAGGTGTGGTGATGGATGCCTGCAATCTCAGCAACTCAGCAGCTGGGGCAGGAGGATCACAAGTTCAAGGCCAGTGTAGGCAACTTACTGAGATTCTGTCTCAAATTTTTAAAAAGGACAGGGGATGTAGCTCGGTGGTAGAGTGCTTACCTAGTATGCACAAGGCTTTGAGTTCAATGCCTAGTATCTTTAGGGGAAAGAAAAAAAATCTATCATTATTGCCTCTCCTGGATGTGGGATGGACTGGGCTTGGGAAACTGGCTGGGGAGTACTTATTGCCATCTTCCTCATTCACATACTTGGCATCCAAGCTGGGAACACTCATGGCTGGGCCTTCCCGGACAGCTCCTTCCTCTACATGACTTCCTACCACCCTGGCTCTCTTGTCATGTGGTGGTAGTGTCGCTCAGAGCTCCAAAGGTGCATGTTGAGAAGGAAAGAACCAGGCCCCCGCCATGCGGTCACTATGCCTGCATCTCAGATCCCCACAGCCACACCCTGCTGTCCCCTGTCCTGGACAGACTCCAGCTCTGAAAGGCAGCGTGGCAAAGTATGGAAAGACCACATGGAACTGGACGTAGTGTTATGGTGCCATTTTTTCCCTTTTTAAAAATTGTAGTAAAGTGTTTACAACATAAAGTGTACCATCGTAACCATGTTTAAGTGTGCATCTCCATGGCATTAAGTACTTTCACCTTGTTGTGCATGCATCATCACCATCCATCTTCCAGACTTTTGCACCTTCCCAGACTGAACCTCTCTACCTATTAAACACCAGCTCCATGCTGGGGTTGTAGCTCAGCGGTAGAGCAATTACCTAGTGTAAGGTTCAGGGTTCAGTCCCCAACACACACACTCACACACATACTCCCTGTCTTCTCCGGCCCCGAGCCCCTGGCGATGACCATCATACTTTCTCTATGAGTTTGACTATTTTTGGTACCTCGTAAAAATGAAATCATGTATTTTGCCTTTTGTGTCTGGCTTACCATACTGCTGGACCTAATAAAATACCATTTTCCTCAAGTTCTAAAGTCAAATTGGGGGCTGGGGATATAGCTCAGTGGTTAAAGTGCTTGCCTTGCCCTGAGTTTGATCCCTGGCACCAAAATTAAAAAAAAAATAAAAATAAAAATAAAGTCAAGCTGGGACAGAGCCATCTAAAATTGCCTAATACCACCAATGCATTACTGGTTCTTCAATCAAATGACAAAAAAAGATGCTCCAATAAAAAATCCTAACAAACAGGGTCTGGATTGAATATAAATATTGCTACCACTATTAAATTCCCAGGGGAAATGTAAGTCCTAAAAATTAATTCACTTAATTCAGTCCAATGTGGATTCAAATTTTAAATTAATATCTAAAGAAATTAGAAATCTAAATCAAATTATCTTGCTGTATATTTTAAAGTTCAAAAAAAAAATCACTTTTCAATTTAAAATTGTGCTCAGTTATCCAGTGAGGCCCTCGATGCTATAAGACTGAGGTTCCTTTGGTAACTCCAGGGTCAGATACATCTCCCTAGAATGAGTGTGGTTCCTTCAGTAACCTCAGAAGTTAATAGGATAGCACACTTCTGTAATCTTAGAACTCAGGAGGCTGTTGCAGGAGGATCACAAGGTCAAGGCCAGTCTGGGCTACACGGTGAGACCCTATCTTACCAAAAACTAAAAATAAAAAGTGGAGGTGGAGGGGAAGGACAGGTAGGAGGGAGAGCAGGAAAGAAGAATAGAAGTTACAGCACCATCTACCAACACTTGAAGCTTGCAAAAATGCCCCCAGGTAACACGGCCTTCCCAGACCTGATATTTGGTAAAACGCGTTTGAGTCAGAGCCCAGGAGAGAAACAAAACCCAAGGCTGTTAAAAAAGGAAGGCAGTCATGGACCAGGCCTTTGTAGGTAAGCCTCGCAAGGATGACACGCAGTCTGCGCTGCAGTCTGGAGCCTGCTAAATGAGAATTTAAATTCAGTGGAGAGAATTCTGCACTGAAAGGTCAATTCTAGCTCTTAAAAAAAAAATATGGTACTCAGACTTGTTCCCAGAGGGGATGATTTATCCAAGATTGTTCTGGCTTATCCAGAATTGGTTTTGTGATCTGATTAGACTTAAAGGTCATAATGAACCTATTTCCAGAGGTAAACTGGGCACAGACACTCCATAGTGACAAAACAGTTCTATAAAATGACTGTCTTTAGATACCTGTAGCCAAGCATCTATGGAAGGCAAGGCTCTGGGTGACCAAGTATTTAATGCTACAGATGACTTTAATGAAAATAAGGACTACATGCTTCTCGGTGGGCTGGAGAACGTAAGAAGAGAAAATGGTGAGTCTGGGATTCCAAATTCTCAGCTCAAGATCCACATTAAGGACCTAGAAGATCCAATAACTGCCCTGAAAGAAGCCCTGGTTTCCTGCAGCCACAGGGAAGCTATAACCGAAGTCTAATCCTGTGGGTGCCTGAATTCAATGCATATTGTATTAGCTACAGGATAGTGCTTCATCTGTTAAAGTTACAGTGCTGATGGGGAAGGACTACAGCCCTGAGAAGTGGGATGGGGATCTGCGAGCAGAGTCCAGTGAAGCCCAGGGCCTCCCTTGAACCAGGATTCTGCTGAGCCTTCCTTATCGTAGAAGCAGTGCTTCTACCATGTGCACAGGTCAGTCCCCCGCATCTGAAGATCCCATAATGATCCTCTGAAGGACCTGCCCCCACCGCCTCTCCTTCCCAGATCTGCAACTGGACTCGAGTCCCCCAAAGCCCCAGAGGGTGAGGTACATGATTCACGAGGAGAGACAATGCATACCAAGAGAGTTGCACAATTTTGCCAGTTTATACTGACAGAAACCTGGAGATACATTGGAAATGGATCTTAAAGGTGTGGGATCAGGGTGGAAGGTACATAAGATTGGATCAGGTTGAGTTTATCGACATGGGTTTGATATACAAAGATTACAGTTTCGATGTTAGTTCAGGGGCTAGGACTAGTTTCGACCATTCACATGGTTAACCAAAACCTGGCTCAAAATGTGATCTAGATCAAATGAAACTGAAATGTCAGAACTTCTGTGGTATGGTATAGAGCAGGGGCAGGTAAACGTCTTACAAATGGTCAAACAGTAAATAATTTAAGGACCAAGAGGCAAAATCGAGGATATCGTATGGGTACTTACATAACAAGTGAGAAAATTCTTGCCTTCTCCTGTTCTGCCTTGGGTGGACCTTCTCAGGTGGCAAGGGGGAATGGAGCCATTTGTCATTTCAGGATAGACATTCTTGGGAGGAAGAGGCACTAGCCCAAGAGTGGGGACCTGGCAGTGGGAGGGGTACAGGGACAGAGCCCTGTCAACCCTATTCTGCTTCAGTGACACCCAGATTCCTGTTTTTCAGAGAGCTTGACCTTGTCACCTAGGGCACCTCGCTGGAGGTAAGGCAACTTACTGAGTCACCAAATCCTCAACTGAGGTTTTATGCTTCAGTGCTCAGCAACTAGAAGCAATCAAGTCCCCAGCATGTAGGTGGTGCTCAGCAAGCCCAAGGTGGCAGCACCAAGCTGTGGTCCCTGGCTGTGGAGGCACATGAGAAGTTCAGGGGCAGGGGTGGGGTACAGTCCTGGCTGGCTCTAGCATTTCCACCAGATGGGAGTAAGGCTGGATATGGCCCACGGGTTGCACTTTGCTGATATTCATGGGCTCCTAGGTAAGCTCTGCACATGAGTGGGAGTGGGTAAGAGTTTGGATCTGAAGCCGGACGGGCTATATTGGAATCCTGGCTCCACCATCTATGAACTGTGTAACTTGAAATAGTTCATCAATCTTTCCAAGACTCAGTCTTCTCCCTTATAAAACAATCTTAAAGGTGTGTATCACATTAAACTGCGGGGGTAATTAAATCCTATAAAACTTGATGCCTTGTACACGATAAGGTCCCAGCTAACACTAATCATCATTAGCTTTGATATATGGGTTCTACAGGAAAATGGTTAAGGGACTGCCATTTGAGGGTACTCTATAGATGTCAACATCAAACAATGGATGTGACAAGATTTAATGTCACTGTTAAATAATGAATATGATAATATGATAACTAAGTAAAGAAAAATAGGTTAAGATAGACTTTATCCAAATCTTATTATGGATAATAATGGATAATAGTTGAAAAAGTTTAAAAGATGATTTGGTAGAGATTCATCAGAGGGGTTAAGAACCAAAATATCGAATACAGAAACTTATCACATTAAATTGCTTATTTATTTGCTTACCTGGCTCAGGCAGCCACCAAGCACCTGGAAGCCCCACACAGCACTTTGAGGGAAACAAAAGCTTGACCAGCCCTTCAGCCCCAAACCAGACAGAACCACTCATGTGCAGACCCACGACCCCAACACTGCTGTCCCTCACTTGTCTCTCAGACAGGGGACATGGATATGATGTGACATACCATTTGGAAAACTGAGATTTACTCATTTGAAAGCCCTAAAGCTTAAAAAGAAATTTGAATCGTTTTGGAAACATCTCACATATTTTGTTGCCATCTTTTTCTTTTTCACCCTGTGCTGGGGATGAGACCCAGGCCCTTGTGCCTGTAGGCAAGTGCCTTACTGCTGAGCCACACCCCCAGCCCACGGTGAGAGTTTCTGAGGCGAAGATGTGCCAGCCGGGGAGGTTTAGGGGTTCATCAGGCGACCCATCACCTTCACTTCCTTATCTAGGAGCAGCTCTCCCAGGAAGTCACAGAGATGGGGGTCTGTGTGGACAGCACCTGGGGCAGCAAGATCCAAAAGGGCTTGGTTATGCTTCTTCAGCAGGGCTATAGCAGCTTCCCTGGTGTCCAGAACTTTACTTTTTGTGAGATGGCTTCTGCATGGCCTGGAAGAGAGCGCAGCCACTGCGCTCATTCTGCATATGCAAGACACATTTAATGCCCCCAGGTTTCTCCTGGACTGACTGGTGAAAGAGGTGGTCCGTGACATCTAGAGCCACCCCTTGAGGATGAAACAAAAGCCCAGAAAGGAAGGCACAGGAGCCCACAGATGTGAAGTAACTGGGCCTCCACCTGGATGAAATAATCCTAAGGAATCTGGGAGGTAGTGGCTAATGGCAATAAGGAGCTAAACACACAAAAATGGTATTGGCTGGCTTTGCAAGCAAGAGATGCCTGGAAAGATGGTCTCGGCGGCTGTAACTGGACAAGAGATTGGAGGGTTAGAAGCTGGAAGAGAGGGAGTCCCTGGGTCTCTTCTGTCCAAACACTGTTAAAGCAAAAGACAGATCCTTAGGACCCCAAAACAGACTGCCACAGCACCTAATTTATGCCTCTCCATTGTGGATGTATTTTCAAAAGCATCTGGATCTTCACCCAGAAGTGAGTTTGATATCATTGCTACCCCCATGATAACAGCTGTGTCAAGTATTTCAGTCGTTTTGTATTTTGCCTGTTTGGCAAGGTTTAACATGAAAGGGTATTTGGGACTCTAAAATTATTTTTGCCTGGGTTGAAATTACATTCTTTCCCTTTAGTAGTTTTCTACTGCTGCTCTAACCAATTACCACTAATTTACTGGTCAAAACAACACCAATTTATTATCTTACAGTTCTGGAGACCACAGGTCCAAAATGGATCTCATTTGGCCTGAAACCAAAATCCTAGCAGGGCTGCATTCCCTCCAGGAAAGAACCTTTTTTCTTACCTTCTGCAGCTTCTAAAGGTGTATGCATTTCTTGGTTTGAGGTGCTTCTCTAGCTCCAAAGCCAGCAGTGACCAATCAGCTCTTCCTTATACACTGCAACTTTGAGGGTTCTGCCTCTCTCTGGAGAGAGACCTCGGTGATATGGAATTTAAAGGCCCTGGTAATTACCCTGGCCTTTTTTTTTTTTTTAAGAAACTATAGTTGCCTGTTTATTGTTTTTCAAAACAAAACAAAAGGGACACTGGGATGGTGTCCATTATGGTTACTTCCTTTTTTGTTTTGCAGTACTGAGAATTGAACCCTGGGTGTTGGCACTGAGCCAATTTTTTGAATTTTTATTTCAAAACAGGATTTTGCTGAGTCATTAAATTGCCCAAGCTGGGCTCAAACCCTGACTGTTCCTACCTCAGCCTCCCAGATTGCTGGGATTACTCAGGTGTGCCACCACACCCGGCTTACTCTCCCTATTTTAATGCAAGCTAATTAGCAACCTAATTGCATCTGCAACCTTAATTCTCCTCTGCTCTATAGGTAAAAGGTATTAACAGGTTCTAGGAATTAGGACTCAGACCTATCAGGGAACCATTACTCAGCTTACAATAGTCTATCTTTTTTATAATAAACATGGTAAAGGGAATTTTTTCTTTTAAAAAAATACAGTGATAGGAAAGTGGAGGGACACAGCAATGGACCCTGAATCAGGCCCTAGCTTCACTCATCCTTGCAGGCATCTGCGGGACGGGAGAGTGGGGGGCAGTGCTGGAGATCGAACTCAGGGCCTTAGTGCTTCCAAAGCAAGCACTCTAACCACTGAGCTAAATCCCCAGGCCCTCTGAAACTGCTTTGATGTCCTTTAAGTGACTGTCTTTCAGGATGTCCTTCAAAGCAACAAGATTCCTATGAGCCTTTAGACACTTTTATCTAGTTTGGTGCAGGTTAGGAAACAAGATAATTTATCTTGCAATTAAATCAAAACTTGGAATAACAAATATTTACACAATGCTCACTATGTGCATCGTTCCAAGCACATTCGCACATCATTTCCAGTCTTTCTAAACCCTCAGTGTCACTTATTACGCCTGTTTCAGAGATAAGAAAACTGAAGCTTAGAGAGGCACTACTGTTAGTGTTTTTTTAAACCAATAACCAAGCTAAAAATAATCTTTTAAAGTAACCTCCTAGTTTAAACCAAAACCATAAACCACTACATAACTGAAACATCTCTTGAGAGAGTCCCCAGTTCCTGAGTGTAACCTGACAGTGTTTGCAGAACTGTTGTGTCTTTAGGAAACGCACTGATGGCCCACCCAACAGTCCCTTGCCCACTCTCACCTGGCGTGTCCCTCCCTGCCACTTGGTTTGGTTCTACTTCCTCCCAGTGGACCCTGGTCTGAGTTCTCTAAGGGACACAAGAGGCAGTTCTTGATTGCCTTGTGCCTGGCATAGCTGGCTCATTCCTGGTATCTGAATGATTGTTGAGATAAAGACATGGATGTGATTGGCACCAATGAGCTATGGAGGAAGTCTGCAGGGTGTTTCTAGGAAGATAATTTTCAAAAAGGGACAGATAATAGGGACATTTCCTTTTTCTGTCATGGGATATCTTTCTAAAAGTATGTGATGCTGCAGCTATTGTGTAACTGGTATCAGGTAGTTCCTTTAGAAATGGCTCACCAATTAAACTTATTCCAGGTCCTTCTTGCCTGGAACAAAGGCTTGGATGAGACAAGCCAAAAACAGTGCCAAAAGTTTATTTGAAAAATGAGGGGTTAAAAAGAAAAGAAAAATGAGAGTTGAAGGGGTAAGGAAAACACTGGCTCTGCAGAGCAAACTTGGGCCAAACAAAAGAAAAGATAAAAACAAAAATAAAAGTACACCGTGATCTAGAAGACACACAGTGTGCTACCATTAAGGTCACAATAGCGGGCTCCTAGTAGCATCTGTGTCCTTATATGTCGTCCACGTCTCGTGGGAGCCCGCGAGAAGTCCCACATACGGGGTCTTGGGAATTATTTGGCGCTGTCCTGGGATCTTGTAAATGACAGGTCCCACGTATTTTCCCTGCCAGCTCTGCCACACCCGCCTCCTATGTCATAACCACGAGGCAATAAGCTTGAGAACAAGGGTCAGTCACTGACGATGGCAGAGTAGGAGGATGGAGAAAACCTAGGTCCTTGATTATGTCATGGAACTTCTGAGCTAAGCCCAGGACTTCCCTCACCTCCAGACTTTTTGTTATGAGAGACATTAATAAAAATCCTTACCTTACAGCAATCTGCAATGGGTTTTCTATTTCTTTTATGGTAAAAATGACCCTGATACATATACAACTTCCCAAACAAAAGATGTCTTTCAAGGATAATTCAGTCTGAAAATTTTCTTGATCTAATTATTTCCCCCAGAAATTTATTTCGCTCTCCTACTTTATGCCTCAAATTTAGGTAAAACCTAAATTGCAGCCAATTCTCTCTCTTTTTTTTTTTTCTCCAGCCAATTCTTGTCAAGTTGAAAGCCCGGAAACATCATTCAGAGATACAGGATTAGAGACCTTTTAGTGGTGATATCAGCAAATCTGACTCTGAACTTGAACTTCATGAGCTCTCAGCAGATGAAAGGAAAAGTGACAGGTGGCATTAAGCAGAAAGGCACAAAACAGCACTAATAAGGGGGCTGATGAGTAAGCAGCAAGTTAAAACATGAGACAGTAACACCAAGTGTTTCTTGTTTATTTATGGATCACTCTTGCCTGCTCAAAAATTGTTGTATTATAAAATCTTACAAGCAAAGAAAAAAATTAGTCGAGACTGCTTATATAACTTTCCTTTTAAACAAATAGGGAACGATATACTTGTCAAAAAGAATAAGCCAGGTTAATTTTTTAACTATATTAAAGTTGGGCATGGTGGTGCACACCCATAATCCCAGCTACTCAGGAGACTGAAGAAGAAGGATCACAAGTTGAGGCCAGCCTGGGCAATTTAGCAAGACCTTTTGTCAAAAAATAAAATAAAAAGGCACAGGAAGGTGCAGCTCAGTGGTGAAGCACTTGCCTAGCACGTGAAAGGCCTTCAGTTCAATCTGCAGTACCACAAAAAGAAAGCAAGGAAGGGAAGATGAAAGGAAGGAAGGAGGGAAGGAAGGAAGGAAGGAAGGAAGGGGCAGAGAGAGAAAGAAAGGACCCAAACAAAGAAATTCTATGGAGCCCCCAAATTAAGCAGATATAAGTGTTTATATATAAATATAGGAATATATTCAAGATATAGTGAGTGAAAAAAATTGCAGAAGTATCTGTAATGCAGAATTAAGCAAAAGCGAGGTATAATGGCACACACCTGTAATCCCAGCACTCAGGAGGCTGAGGTAGGAGGATCTCCATGAGTTCAAGGCCAATCTGAACTACATAACAAGATCCTGTCAAAAAAAAAAAAAAAAAAGAACTCAGAGGTAAGCCACGGCCCAAGTTTTCCAGGCTCAAAGAGATTTCTGGTATATGGGACTTTCCATTTTTAAGACCTGAAAAGCTCCATGCAAAAGGGGATAAAATGATCAATATAGGTAATAAGATTCCATTTCTATAATAATAACAAAAATATGGATTCTGTCAATGAAGAGGTCTTCAGGAAGCCCTGGTTTACTTAATTTAAGCAATGAGGACGTTTGCCATCATGCCCTTACAAGAAGCCTACATTCAACTAGTCATTTTGGTTTTCTGGCTCACTCACTCACGGAAGACGATTGCTGTAGTTCTCGGTATCCAAATCAAACAACACAACCACTAGCAGAGGAAGAGGGGCTGCCCTGCCTCTCCCTGGGGTTGGGGCAGTTTTCCCAGAAGTCCCCAGCTGACTAATTCTTGAGTCTCATTGGGCAGAAGTGCATCATGTGACCTTTCCTAAACCAACCTGTGACACGAGAAATAGCTTGAGTTTCCTGAACAAAATAGGATTGTTTAGAAAAGAACAAGAGTCGATATTGTCTCCTCCTCCTCCTCCTTTTTCATTTTGTTTTGTTTTTGAGACAGAGTCTCACTTTGTAGACCATGGCCTCAAACTCATGATCCTCCTGCCTCAGCCTCCTGAGTGTTGGGATTACAGCCGTTCACCACCATGCCTGGCTACACTACATTTTTACATATTAAAATATATGTGCATTGTAGAACTACAAGAATATAAATAAGACCAAATGTTTTCAGTGGAAGTAGACCTGTGATAGTTAAAATATAAATGTTTATGATTTTTAAAAAACATTTTATAATAAACTTATATTACTTTTATAAATAACAGGCTTTTTTATATTTAAAAATGAAATCACACAGGATTTAGGGCAGGAAAAGAGGATTAATTTTACTCAGGATGTGGACCCATGTTGATACAATAATAAAATCCTTGTGATTGAGTCAATTAGTAGGGTGAAGAGAAAACCCACAGAATGGGAAAAAAGCTTTGTTAGCTACTCCTCAGACAGAAGACTAGTATCTAGAATATACAAAGAACTCAAAAAAATTAAACTACCTAAAATCAATGACCCACTCAAGAAATGGGCCAGAGAAATGAACAGATACTTCACAGTGGAAGAAATACAAATGGCCAACAAATGTATGAAAAAATGTTCAACATCTATGGATATTAGAGAAATGCAAATTAAAACAACTCTAAGATTCCACCTTACCCCAGAAAGAATAGCAATCATTAGGAAGTCAAACAATAACGAATGCTGGTGGGGCTGTAGTGAAAAGGGAACCCTTCCACACTGTTGGTGGGAATGCAAACTAGTACAACCATTATGGAAATCAGTATGGAGATTTCTCAAGAGTCTGAAAGTAGAAATCCCATACGACCCAGGCATTCTCCTACTAGGTATCTTTCCTGAAGAGCTACAGACATCATACTACAGAGATACTTGCACAACAATGTTTACAGCAGCACAATTTGTAGTAGCTAATTTCTGGAAGCAACTTGTATACCCATCAATAGATAGCTAGATAAACAAAACGTGGTATCTATACATAATGGAACACTATTCAGCTATAAAGAATGACAAATTAGAGTCATTTATAGGAAAATGAATGGACCTGGAAAATATAATGTTGAGTGAAGTAAACCAGACTCGCAAGTTGGAATACCATATGGTATCCCTCATTTGAGTGAGGCAAAATACAAACAAAAGAAAAGGGTAAACAATGGATACAAAAAGGCAAAGTGTTAGATATAAGCTAATAGACAAAGGGTTCAAGGGAACAAGAGGAGGGCAAAGGGGGAGGGGAATGGGAATCCAGAGGAATAATGATGTCTTAAAAACAAGAACCTAATAACCCAAATTTAAAACAGTGACACATACACGAGGTACTACAGTAACTTTATGTAGTTGTGACTTAATGCTGCATCTATGTGGTTGTGTACATTGCTCACTGTCATAAGCAAAAGGCACAATGTATTGTGGTCTGTAAGTTTGTGTAACGGCTTGTTTGTGTAATTTTGGATAAATTTTAATAAAAATCTAAAAAAAAAATCCTTGTGATTTCGGCAGAGGAGGCTGTCAGCTGTAAACCTAACCCTCTACTGAGGTAAAGAGAGACTTTGCAAGGTATCTTTTTTGTTTTTGGGTCAGATCATGTGTTATTAAAAATGACATGCAAACAATGAAGCAGATATTAAAATGATTCATCTGAACAAGTTTTCATTAGTACTTTTAGAAGACTTATTCCGGAAGTGTAGAATGTGTTACTATTTATTCATTTGAAACTTGGAAGTGAAAATTAGCACTCCTAAGTGGGATACGGTTGGTTTGGAACTAAGATATATAAAAAGATTTTTAAATTTAAAATTAATTTTTTTATCTAAGAGAGTGAATGTTTTTAAAACCTTGAGGTAAGTTCTAGGTTTTCTTAATATAAAACATAGCTGTCGCTTGGAAGAGTTCATTTCTTTGACTTAGGCCGGAGTCTCCTTACCTGGGCGCTAAAGAAACTTAATATGTGTTCCATGAAAATAATTGATGCCAATTCTACTTTTTCTACCAAAAATTATTGTATAAAAGCACATACATAAAAAAAAAAGTCCAATTCAACAAATACTGTCCTTTTAATCATTTAATAATCTGTCTTTAATGGAAAGATCTGGGTCAGTTCTGGAGGCAGGAACAGCACCTGTCAGCAGGTGATGGCCGCCCTGTAACTGCCCGCCCCCCGCCTTCCTGACCAATGAAATCGCGGCCCTGCACAGGCTCTCCCAAGGCCCAGGTCCAAGACTTGAGTTGCCGTAGTTCTGTGCCAGCAGATGTAAGGGGACAGCCACTAAATAAGCTTTCAGAAAGGTGTTTGCACCTTTGCCTTTTCTCCTTGTACTCCTTCCCCCTGCCTGGGACGCAGACTTGACACCTGGAGGGATAGCAGCCAACTTGTGACCATGAGGACAAAAGCTCCATGCTAAGGACAGTGACCCAGAGTTCCAGATGAAGCTGAGGTCCTCGACATCACAGAGTGGCCACACTGGCCCTGGCCTGCTTGCCTCTAAATTGTTTGCTATGGGAAAACAAATGCCCTAGTTAAGTAAACCATTGTTGCCAGCCTCGTATTATATGGGGGATATGCAATCCTACTATACACCTGCGTACATCATCTATTGATTTATTGCCACCTACGTCACATAGTTTCAGCATATGTCCATGATATTAAGCAGCATCTATTGAATATTAAATGACTGTACAACACTAGCTGGTTTTCTTTAGATGCACGGCTAATATAAGAGAGCTTTAGGCTGCTGTGTTTGTTCTCGCTTACACAGCTGGCCCACTCTCACATTGTTGGGTGTGCTTCTTTTCCTACTTTTACTTGGCCCAAATTTGTTCTGCAGAACCTGTTTCCTTTCCTACCTTTAATAGAACTTCGCTACCATTAAAAAAAAAAGGGGAGGAGTAGCTTTAAATAAAGAGAAGAGTCTTAGGGTCCTAAATGACATCTGAACCAAATATAAATTTACAGTACTTTAAAATGAAGATGGCCAGACGTGGTGGTGCACATCTATAATCTCAGCACTCAGGAGGCTGAAGCAGGAGGACCACTGCAAGTTTGAAGCTAGCTTGGGCTCCACAGTGAGTTCAAGATCAGCCTGAACTACATAGCGAGATCCTGTCTCCAAAAATAAATAAATTAATTAAATAAAGCAAAATAAAGGTGAGGAATCTGAGCTTTAACCGTCTAAAAGAAAAAATCTAGATGTAAATTGCCCAAGATGAAATACTGTACATATTTGGAGTAGCTTAATTTAAGAAACACAAAAATCACAAGGCATACAGCTCCCATTCTTCTTCTCATTTCGAGAGTGTAACTGGGAAAATATAGATCCCAGGCTGCACCTGATAATCTCTCTGCCCCAAAGGTGCCATTTCCAACATAAAGACAAGTGCTTTACAAACATGAAAGTGCTTGGGATGTAGTTCAGTGGTAGAGCACTTGCCCACAAGATGTGAGGCCCAGGGTTCAATCCCCAGCAACGAGCAAAAAGAAGTGAAACATCTGAAACATAAAAATATAAAAGACACCAAATATATTTTAGAAAATTTAAAACAAATATACAAAAGACACAAAACATATTAAAACTATTTTTAAAGCTTCGTAAGTTCATCATTTCATCTCGGGCAATTAACATCCGAACATTTTACTTAAAATAAAAGATGTTTTACTTTAATTCTTTCCCTTGAGGAAATTCATCGTATGACCCTTTCCCCTTACTTCTTTAACACAAGCTTATATATTGTGTAGGTGTCTGCTGATGTCCCATGAACATTCGATTACTTTTAGTGTATTCCCTGGTGATGGTTAGCTAACTTTGGAAACACCATCCTAAACTGGGAGATTCTTAGTCTAGACCAAAACATGTTTTTAAAGCATAGTTCAAAAGTATGGTTGGTATGTTGTAGGAAATCCAAGCTAATATTCATAAGGATAACTGTTCTTTGTCACTCCGTTTGTCCTTCTGCTCTGTTTTTTTAATTTAAAAAAAAATCAGATTACGAAAGTAGGTCATGTTCATTGAGAAAAATTCAGACAGTGTAGAAGCGGCTAAAGCCCTCCCCTGCTGGGTTGTCACCGCCTCAAGGGTAAGCAGTGCCTGCCTCTTTTGTCTGCCTCAGACTCTCCGATTCCCAGCCCCGCATGCAGTCGGGGCTCAACATGCGGGCACCCATCCCACCTCCTCCCTCTTCTCAGAGACAACCACAGTTAACCGGTCGGTCGGAGTGTTGCACTGCAGATCTCTCCTATGCAGAGTTAAAAATAAACTTTCTCACTTTAGAGTAATCTTGGATTCACCTAAAGCTGGCCAGACTTACACAGTTCCCACATACCCACATCCACCTTCCTCTGTTGTTGACATCTTATGACAGTTTGGTACATTTGTCACAGTTAATGAGCCTATATCAATACATTATTACTATAATAATCAACACATTATTACAGTAATCAACACATTATTATAGTAACTAAATTCCATTCTTTATGTGGATTTTCTTAGCTTTTACTAATGGCCTTTTCCATTCCAGGATCCCATCCAAGATAACACTCTCTACACAGCCATCTTCTCAGGCTCCTCTTACTTGTGACAGTTTCCCAGGCTTTTCTTGTATTCCATGGTCTGGACAGTTTTGAGTAGAGACTGTGTATTATGCAGGATGCCTTCTATTGGGATTTTTCTGCTGTCTCAATCATGACTAGGCAAGAATTACAGGTTTGGGGGAGGAAAACAATAGAAGTGGCACACCATTCATATTGGATTATATAGAGTTCACATTATCATCATGACTCATCATTATTTATGTTGCCCTCGCCTCCTGTGTGAATTTAGTCATTCCTCATATGCTGCTAAATGAGAGCTCTCTATTTTTCCTGTCAAGATAAGGATTCAGGAAGTCCAGGAAGTGTTGTTTATTGGTAGAGTGCATGCTTAGCATGCTCAAGGCCCTGAGTTCAATCCCCAACACCCAAAAATAATAATAATAATTAAATCAAGATTTGATTTTAGTTCATAATAGTCAGTGTCCCCAGCTAGCATGGACTTGGGCAGTCTAAATACAGGGATGATTAAAAAGAAAGCCATGTGACCTTCACACTGGCCAGGGGTACGGGAGGAGGCTGGAGGGTGGAGAGGAGTGAGGAGAACCCACCTACTTTTGCCTCATGCCAAACCCATGAGGGATGTTTGCCAAGGGCCAAGATCAGCTGCCAAGCAGGCCTAGTGCCCAGTCCTCTTCCTGCTGACTAGAGATGACCTTTAACGGTGCAGTCTGGAGTTCTGAATGCCCCTGGCCTGCACATGGCTTCCTGTGGATGGTGAATCACTGCCCAGCGTGGAGTAGCAGCAGCAGCAGCAGCAAAAGTCCAGGAAAGCTGGGCCAGAATGTCAGGGAAGGAAAAAGAAAACTCAGAATTACATCAGAAAAAGTTACAAGAAAACGTCTAATCGCCTCACGACATGGCAAGAGTTTGGTTGGATTCTCCCTTGTATTATTCAAACATGTCGTGAAAAGAATTCAAATTCTTTTTCCTTAGATGGAATTAGAATTTGGGATAGTTTTCTTTTTCTTTATTAACCAGTTCACAATACTGAAGTAGATCACATAAAATAATGATAGAAGCATATTATATAATTATTATTTTAGTTAATATTTATTAAGCATTTTACAATGTTTCAGGAACTGTGCTAATTATTTTATGCACCTAGCTCATTTGATTCCCTACAAGCCTGTGGAGCTGTTAGCCACATTTTGAGACACAGAAAAGTTAAGCAACTTACCCAAGATCACGTAACTAATATATAGCTGAGTATGAATGTGTCTGACTCCATATTCCACACAGATGCACACTCAACCAACCTCTACACAATGCTGCTACATCATTTAGTGGACCACTAAACCATATTGCTACACCAATCACACCACTTCACACTGCTGTGCCATTCAACAAATCACTACTCACTACTGCTACACCATTCAAAAAATAACCGCACCACTGCTATACTGTTCAACAAACCACCACAGCACAGAGCTACTCACCAACAAACCAGTATGGTCAATACACTCTACTGCTGCACAGTACAGTAAACCATTACAGCATACTGCTGCACCATTAACAAATCTCTGTATCATACCTGCGTGGAAGCATACATCCACAATATCGTCAGTGACTTGCAAAGTGCAGAGATAGAAGAATGAATGAGATAGTGTCCCAGCAAAAAGAATCTCACTAATGGTTCCCTGATCCCAAGAACACAGAAGATCCAGAAGTTTTCACATGACCAGAAACAGACTCAGAGTAACTGGGCGAGCTGGCTGTTTAGAAGAGGCTCCTGTTAGGATAAAGAACTTCAGCCTGAGGTTGGGGATTTAGCTCAGTGGTAAAACGCTTGCCTAGCAAACACAAGGCCCCGAGTTCAATCCCCAGCACCAAAAAAAAAAAAAAAAAAAAACTTCAGCCTTTAGCAACTTTGAGACCAAAAGAAATGGCACAGTACATGACCACAATCTAAAATAACCAACAATATTCAATCTAAACCCCTCAGAAAAGACATCCGTCCATCAGGATGAAAGACAGACCAGTCAGAACAAGGATGGCTGCAGACAACCAGGAGGCTGGACATCAGCCCTGAGACAGCCTTCAGAGACAGAGGAGCAGATGCCACAGGACCCCCCCCCATTACCACGGGGTCACCTAGGCACCTGTTCTGCACCATCACAGGGACACTAAGAGGAGGAGGTCCACTGGGTGGGTTTTCAGCATCCAGGGAATGTTATTACAGATGGAAAAGAACACTGGAGAGTATTCGTGTTCTCGCTAACATTGAGTTAGCTTATAAAACTAATTCTTTTCTAAAGACTGTAAGCTCAAAACATGGCTTTTATTTATTTATAGATCTAGTAATTTCTTTTGTTAAAATAAAAACTAGGCACTTTCACTTGCAATAAGCTTATACATTTGATGGATCTATTTTCCCCTAAATATTTAATGCATTTACAAACTTGATTAATTAAATTCCTGTAGCAATTTCAAAACACAGGCACAAATATAACGTATCTGAATTCTCCTAAGAACTTCAAATATCAAAAGCAGACTTATAAATCTAGCAAGTAAAATCTTCCTAATTATTCAAGTGACTTACAAGTCTAGGAAACTAGATTTATATATTTAATAAATAAGCCAGTTTATTTCAATCACGTAAGGCATCATAAAGAAACTATATAAGCAACACAAGAATTTAAAAGCCTATTACTGTACTTATCTAAGCACAATTTACACTAAGTTGTCGACACTACTGATTCATCACTTCATCCTGAAGTTGTACATTACTTCTGTAACCAAAGGGGACAGCACTGTCATCTTAGGTCTATTACAGCAACTGAGTTTATGAACACCAGATAGTGAAGCTGCCCAGGGCTCAGTCCGTGATCTTCCCATTGTCTCTACACTCACTTCCTGACCATTATATCAGTTCCGTGGCTTTACATATGGACGACTCCTCCTGTACATCCCCAGCTCCATTAGATGTTGGTATTGCCCAACCGTATTTCTGTTCTTCCTTTTCCAGGCACATAGTAGAATTTTACTACCTCACTCCCTTAAGGTTAATTGTGGCCACATGACTGACTTTTTTCAAGGAATTGTGAGTGGAAGTTACGGGCTACGTCAAAGGGAATGCATTTTGCTGCTGGTGCGAGACCCCCGCTCTTCCTCTTGTTGTAGCAATCATCCAGGTAACAGAACCTCTCTTACCCTGTATCCCGGAGGGTAAGCAAAGTGGTGCAGAACCCAACACATCAGAAAGGAACTTTAGAGTTCATCCATTGAGACTCTGCAGTTATTTGTTACTGCAGCCCCACCTCACCCATCCTAATACCTGTCAGCGCAGAACTCTTCCCTCAACTAGAAACAGATCTCAAATATCAGCTCGACACTGGACAGCTAGACAGACATTTCCGACCTAACAGCTTCACGCCTGAATCTCCTATCCCACCCCCCAAAAGAAATCCATGCTCCATTCAACCTTCTTCATCTTAGCCCAAATGTCATTTCCACCCTTTTAATTGTTCAGCCCAAAATATTATGTCATTCTTGTATTTAATCTCTTTTCCTCACACCTCATACCCAATTCTTTGGCAAATCTCTGGGACTCTGCTTTCCAAATACATCTGGAAGTGAAGTATGTCTCATCTCCTGCGCCACCACCCTGAGCCCAGTCACTTGGATAATCACAGAAGCCTCCTAACAGGTTTCCATTTCTAGCCTGTTGCCCTTTAGAGTCTAGTTCTTTCATAATCAGCCAAGCAGACCCAAAAGTCTCCACTCACTGACAGCAAAAGCCCAGAACTACAAAATCCTCTCCACATCTCTCTGATCACAGCTCATTACTCTACCCTTGCTTCATTTCACTTTAACCACACTGGCCTACTTGCTATTCCTTGAACACATCAAGCCCTGTTTTAAGTCAGGGCTCTGCTCTAGCTAGTCTCTGTGCTTGGAACATTCTTCTCCCAGACTCCCATTTACTTAACCTCCTCAACTCCTCCAAGATTTTGCTCAAATCTTAACTTTCACAATGAAATCTACTCCAATTCTAAATGTAAAAAAGCAAATTTCTCATCTCAGGCTACTCTAGTCTACTTTTTCTTTGTTCATAGCATGTACCTTTTTCTGACCTATTACATAATCTGTTTCTTCATTAGGTTTATTGCATGCTGACCTCTGTTAGCTACAATGTAATTTCTATAAATACAGGCATTTTTGTGTATTTTTCTCATTGTTTTATACCAGGTATCTGGAAGAGTTCACGTAATGGGTACTTTATAAATATTTATTGAAATCATTTGTTGAATTATTGAACACAGGAATTATCATTTGGGACTGGGATACAGAATAGTTGGGAATCTTGTCCCAACTAAGTATTTGTTGGGTTAAGCTGAATTGTAACTGCTGATTTCTAGTAATGGTACTTAGTTTATTAGCATAGAGAATATTTTCTGCAAACTTTATTGGAAATTTATAATTGTCTTTCCTTAGTGTATCACATTTTAGTTCCCTCTTTTGAATATTCTTAGGCACTCATGATTTTGCACAGAATTTTTTTTTCTTTTTAAATGCTGAAGTTGCCACAATTTAGCCAGTGAGAGTCCCACAGATCTTTGGTTTTTTGTAGTAAGATTTCCTAACTCATTTATAATTTCTCTGCCTCAAAAATAGAGATATAGAATCAGCTGCTGCCCAGAAGGCCTAATTCCATTTAGAAGATAATGTTAAAGACCTATACAAGCGGCTTTCAGAATCCATATTAGATTGTTCCCCGAGTGTTGTGGACCACAAAACCAGACCAATTTACTGACAGAGAGCAGTATCTTTTTAAGAAGTTTCATTACTCGGGAAAACTAAAAATTTCCAACAGAAGAGAAATAACAATTACGAAAGTGTTAGGTATCTGGGTGCGGGGAGCCAAACAACAAACAAAAAAACAATACTGAGGTAAAACAGAGATTACTAACTAAAGGAAGCAGCTACCACCTCTAGGACTGGGGTTCGAAAGGGAAGAGCAAGTACAACTAGAGCCAGGACTTCAGAGGGCACAGCCACCAACACAGACAGACTCTCAGGAGCACTGAATCGGTGATTTAAATGTTATAAGTAAAAAAAAGTTTTTTTAAAAAATGCGATAAGTAGCGTTGCTTAGTGGCATGACTTCCTAAAATGGGCCAATGACACTTCAAGTTTGAAACAAAGCAGCTTTTCTTCAGTGTTCACATCAACTGAAATCTTAGAAATTCAGTGCCTATTGCAATTGAGCACAAAATATTTAAAGTTTGTGTGTAAAACAGCATTGAGTTCCTGCTCAGATAATTTTAAAAAGATTATCCTCCTTAGGAATATCACATAAGACATTGACAATCACGCAGGACATGGGAAGTGCTGTTGTGCAGCCCAGTCCTGGGCCCTGTAGGGCAGCTAGCATCCCTGGCTCCTCCCCTCTAAAGGCCAGTAGCATCCCCCTAAAACACTTCCACAAGGCCCCCCGTAGGAGGCGGTACTGCCCATATTAAGAATGACTGTTCCACAGCAAGTAGTGTCCATGCCTGTGTCAGTTAAACTCCCCACGAAATCGTTGTTGCTGCAACAGCCATGTGCCGAAGTGCCTTGCAGACATGCTAGTCGAGCTGAACAGTTAGCACAATCGATGGGAAATCCATTGCTCTGTTTGTGCCAGCACCACACCTCCCACAAGTTGTCCCAGGCAACAGCTGAGCACAGGGAAACACTAAGGCAAATCTTTCCCTGGGAGGGTCCCGGCTTCTTGCACAGCTCACTTGACTGGAGGTTCCCTAACAGCTTTGCTGCACCTTCTTTCGAGGGCCTCACAGTCCAAGATGTTTTCTCTCCACCTTCCTTCCCTCTTTCCCTCTCTGGGGGAGACAAGGAACGGTGGAGTCAGACTGGCAACCACAGTGACTTCTCCTTTCTCCAGGCTCCTACGGTGCACACCCCTCTACTAAGCATATTCAGTTCTGCAGTGGCACAAAAGTAAATATAAAGCCTTTCGCCCCATCATTTATTCATTCTTGTACAAAATTTCTGTTTTATAATTTTCAAAATGTTCAACCCACAGAAAAGTTTCCAGAACAAAACAATGAACGACCATGCACTCCTCACCTAGTTTTATGAGCTATTAACACATTGAATCTGTCACCGCACCATGCTCTATACACTGACACATATTCCTCCCTTGCCAAGTCACCCAAGAGTGGTGTGCAGACACCCTGACACCTCACCCCTAAATACTTCTCCCATCTCGAGAATGAGACCATTAGCTGGGCACCATGGTGCATGCCTGTAATCACATCTACTCAGGAGGCTGAGGCAGGAGGATTGCTGCCAGTTCAAGGCCCGCCTGGGCTACATAGTGAGACCCCATCTCAAAAAATAATAATAATAAATAAATAACGTTTTAAGACTCCACATTACACAGCCTGTACAGTTTCTAATTTTCTCACAATTATGTGTTAGCTTTCTTTCAATCCAGATTCCATTGCACTCGGATGTCTTATATCATTAATCTATTAACTGGAGGAATTAAAAATATATAGATGCTTGGGTCTCAGTGTTACAAAACATTCCTAGAGTGGAGAACTATCTTTCTCAAATGCTTCTAGATGATAAGAGTCAAATTCAGGACCATGGATTCTGCCTGAAAAGTTAGTAGTCTTTTCAGGCACCCATCTCTTTTCCCCAAATTGACTTTAGTTCCATTTTAGTGAATTCTTGAACTCAACAAAATAAATTTTTGTGAGCTCTATTACTCATTCTAATTGACATCCCCTTCCCTTGTAATCTCACCCACTTCTCACTTCTTAGCCTGGCACTTAGAAAGAAGCACTTAATTACCAGGCTTTGAAGGAATGGCCCTGCCCCTTACCTTGGACTTCATTTTAATTCTCAATTCTGTTAATTCAGTGGTCTTATAAATACTTCTCAATTGGGGTTGGGGATTTGGCTCAAGTGATGGAGCGCTTGCCTAGCAAGTACAGGCCCTGAGTGTGATCCCCAGCAACCGAAAATAAATACTTCTCGATTGAATAGCAGGGTAGGAAGGACAGAAGGGTTGGCTTATCGAAATGCAGGCTCCCTGTCTCTGCTCCAGGACCCAAAATAGTCATTTTGACCAATTGCCCACATAATTCATATGTCTTTTTTTTTTTTATTTTCTGTTCTTTCGTTTTTTATTTTTAAAAAAATTTCATTAGTACATGTGTGCAGTATATAATGATTACATTCATTGTGAGGAGCTGGCACCTGTAGGTAACACATGTTAATTCTTTTTACTCTCAGTATCTAAGTCTATAAATGTTTTGAAATCCTTTTTCTGTGTTAACACTGTGAGCCTCATAGAGGGATTTAGTAAGCAATCCAGTAAACACCTGGGTGTAGTGTAGTGTTGAATTAAACCTCACTCTTAGGAAACACTGCCCACCAAACCTAGATACCAAACTACTTTACGTTTCTACGGTTCAACTCCATCTCTTTAGATGATCCTATTTGAGCAGTCTTCTCTAAGAAGAAAATGTCAACTAAAATAGTTTAGTCAGTCTCTAAAACCACAGCAACAAGTTTCTTATTTCTGTTTCATGCTGCCTTTTGCTCCTATTCTGACCAAATTCCCAGTTTAGTATTGACTCAAATTGTTTATCTGGGACCGAGCCTGACCTTTTGATTCTAAGGGCATCTTTATGCCCACCTACCCACTCCCATTGTTTTTTCTGTTTTGTTTTGTTTTTTAATATTTGGTGGGTAGAGATAATACTGAGGAGACCCTAAAGGAAGGATTATAGATTACACAGCCACTGGTATTTGATGCCAGTATGTACTAGGTTGTCTACCACAGAAGAAAAATAATTCATTTATTATTTTGGATTTTCAATTTTCTTGCTCTGTATGCTAAGTAATCTGATATATTTGAAAAACAAATATTCTTTCTTTTAAAAAAAACTATATTGTACTTTCTGCAAAGCTATATTTTGCTGATAGTCAATGAACAAAACTGACATTTAACTTTTCTTTTTTTTTAGTACTAAGAACTGAACCCAGGGCCGCCTGCATGACAGCAAAGTCCTCTACTACTGAGCTATAGTCTTGGTGCCTTTTTTTTTTTTAAATGTTGAGACACAGCCTTGATTAATTACCCAGTCCGGCCTAAAACTTGCAATCCATCTGCATTAGCCTCCTGAGTAGCTGAGATTACAGGCATGTGCCACTATGCCTGGCACCAAAGGAACTTTTTAAAAAAAATTTAATTGACAAGTGAAATTGTAGTTATTATCATACATACAGTTTGCAAATATATCCACCCATTCATTGTATAGGTTGTTTCTTCGCTCTGTTGATCTTTTTTTATGCAGCTTTTTAGCTTGAAGTAATCTCATTTGTCTATTTTTACTTTTTTTTATTTTTGCCTGTCCTTTTGGGTCATATCTAAAACCTTACTGCCTAGATCAATGTCAGTGAGCTTTCCCCTGTTTTCTTCTAGTAGTTTTACAGTTTCCAGTCTTACATTTAAGTCCTAAACGATTTCAAGTAGATTTCTGTATATGGTGTGAGTATGGGTCTAATTACATTCTTCTGCATTCCGATAACCAGTTTTCCTATCACCTTTTTTTCTCTTTTGCAATATTAGCAATTGAATCTAGGGCCTTCACACTGAGCTATATCCTCAGCCACCTTTTTTTTTTTTTTTTTAATTTTAAGACAGTGTCTAAGTCACTAAATTGCCCAGGCTGAGTTCCAATCTTTGGTCCTCCTGCCTCAACCTCCCAGAGTGTTGGGATCACAAATGTGTGCGAGTTCCATCAATAACTGAAAAGACTGTCCAAAGAGACACTAGAGCTGGCAAACTTCTGGAAACAGTGACTTATATATACTTCTCTGGCGGACAACATGTGGATTAAAGATGGCTGGAAATCCTCTGCTACTCCCCCCACTGAGTTGTGGAGTTTAATGCTTCTTCAAGTTTGGGCCACCCTTCTTGACTTGCTTAAAAGCAGAATGTGAAAGAAGTGATATTCTAGGGTTCTAGGGCTACGTCAGAAGAAGTGTTACAGTTTCTACTTAGATTTCTTAGAATATTCACTCTGGGTGTTGTCAACCACTATGTAAGTTTGACTAACTGAAATTGCCAGGCTGCGAGAAAAGCCTAGCCATCAGCCACACTGACGGAAAAATGCTTAGCCAGCCACTCTAGCGCAGGCATCAGCTGTGTGCCTAAAGGACTGTCTTGAACATGCCAGACTCAGTAAACATGAGGCGGGAAATGACCAAGGAGCCCAAGGGATAACCAGAATGTAGGTCATAGGCACTGACCTCTGTGGAGCAGCTTCCAACCATTTGCCACCATTAAGCCATCCTGGCTGGGGCTTCAGTCATCATGGAGCACAGGTGGGAACTTCTTTTATGCCCTGTCTGAATTTTGGGCCTTCAAAATCATTCTGTTTTATATCACTCCGTTTTGGGGTGATGGCTGTTGTATGTCAGCACAAAGAAATAATGGGCAGCAAGCAAAGCTGGAGCAAGAGATTCAAAACACAGGTGTAATCATTTGACTAAGTCATCATTAATAAAATACAAGGGAAATAATGTGTGCAACTTTCAGAAAGTGGTCCTTTAGGGAGAGTGCATGCTCATTTCCCCCCCTGGAAGATTACCCTGAGGCAAGGCAAAATACAGGATGGTTGGAAAAAGAGGAGTACTGCAGATGGGAAGACTTATCAAGAGCTTAGATAATAAGCTAGGTAAATTTAGATAACAGATAAGATGTGAAGAAATAAGAACTGAGCCAGTGTGTAGTAGTAGTGCAAATGGGTGGGCAGGATGGACGTGCTAAGCATTGTGAAAGCAGTGTCTGTGGGACTTGGCAACTTATCAAAGGAGAGAAAACACCCGAGAGAAGAATCAAAGGTCACTGTGAAATTTCAGAGGTGACTGGGTTATCGATGATGTTGCTAACAGAAATAGAGGAGTCAGACGGTAGAGCAGGCTTGAAGAAAGCCACCATAAATTTGCTTTTGAATCTGCTGAGTTAAGATGCCTGTGGGATATCCAGCTGTAAAGCAGGTGTAAAGCAGGCAGTTGGAAAGTCATTCTGAAGGATGATTTGATCCTTTTTGCATAAAAGAGGGAGTCGAAACAAAAGGAGGGGCTGATGGGAAAATAGAGAGGGTGTCTGAGGAACTGCCCTTTCTCTGGTACACACAAATAATCTCCATCCAGACAGACCAGATTAAAAAATATGTACAGCTCTTCATCCAAGGCATCCTCCTCCTTCCCACCCAAAACCCTTACAAGTTCTAGTCAATCGCTGACCAGCTCTAAGCAAAGAACTCCTTATTGTCTCAAAATTTGGACAGTTTCTTAAGTTCCTTACGAAGGCATCCTGATTTGCACAAATATCTGTAGTGACACGTTTTAAGATAACTCCTTTTCGGCAAGTAATCAATGCTAAATTGCTTTTCTCCTTAATTTACGTTAGCTACACGTAAGAAGGCTTAAAATAACTCTTCAAAAGCAGAATGAGAAAATATAAATTTGGCACAGTAAACCGACTCTGCAGAAGTTTTTCCCTTATGTCTTCTACAGCCAGAGCAGATATTAGATAAAAGATGAAATCAAAAGGAAATCAATGAAACATGAAGAATAAGGAAACATTTCTCAGGCTGGCCAAATCCCTGCCCGAGCTCCTTCTGCGCCAGGATTGATGCCGGGGATGAAGAGGTTAAAATCCGCTGGCTTGGGTTTCAGCTGAGGTTACGTGGCAGAAACGCAAACCCAAGTGGTGGCGTGAGAGCTCCGTTTCTTCCAGAAGAGTTTTACATGTGCGGCCCGCGTACGGCAGACAGCGCGGGGGCTCCGGAGCACATCGGCGGGCGCAGCGCACACCCACAACGCCGGGCTTGATGCCCCCGCGAGGCCCCGTTCTGTCTCCGGGAGCGTTGCCGGAGCCCTCGGCGAGTGTCCGAGACTTCCCCTCCACACGCCCGCCCCTTTTTTGTCTCCGGGCCACAGCCTGTGCAGGGCAGGCACCACGCGTGCTTTACCGTGTGAAGCCCCACAAAACCTCTGGAGGCAAGGATTTTACGCAGAAGGACGCGGAGGGACGACCGTGCCTGGTCCCTCCCCACGCACGGCCCCTCCGTCAGAGAACGCGGGCTAGCTGAACGCGACTCACGCGGAGGAGACCCCCGCCCTCCCCAGGCCCCGAGATACAGAACGCCGCGGCGTTCCACGTTCTCCAGGCCCTCTGACCCGGCAGGTGCCAGCAAGCCCCGACCGTCCGCTCCAGCCGCGCCCCAGCGGTCGCCAGGAGCCGGGACGCTTCCGCGGGCCGGAGGCGGCTGCTGGCGCCCAGATTGGCCCACGCCTCCCCTCGGCCGCCGGCTGGGACAAAGCCCCCACCCGGACGCTCCCCAGCCTGCGCCGGGGACAAGGGGCGGGGGGCTCGCGGCGGGAGGGGCTCCCGGGCTGTGATTGGCCGGTGCCGCGGGGGGCGTGGCGACGAGGCGGGCTCAGGCCGTTCCCGCTCACTCCCACCTTCCGGCTCTGCGTCCTCCCGCGCTGCTCCCGCGTTGCATCATCTCGGCGGACGGTGGCAGAGAAGGCTGGGCGCGGCGCGATCCACTCAACCCTGGGCTCGGGCCCACCACTCACGCCTTTCCTCGCCCTTCTCGCACTGACCGGAAGACCCCGGGGGACGGGCTCCCACGACTTGCGGGACACAGCGGGGAGACACCGCTAGCTTCCCCAGATCCATTCATTGGTAACCCGTCTTTCTCAGAGCCCAAGTTCCCAGCCTCCTGCTGCTTGCAGCATTGGGCAGCGGCATGGAGAAGCGCAGCGAGACCAACGGCTACCTCGACGGCGCCCAGGCGGGACCTGTAGGGGGACCCGGCGCACCGGGGACCGAAGCGGGACGCGCGCGGCGCTGCGCCGGCTTTCTGCGGCGCCACGCGCTGGTGCTGCTCACCGTGTCCGGGGTGCTGGCGGGCGCGGGCCTGGGTGCGGCGCTGCGCAGGTTCAAGCTGAGCAGCACGCAGGTCACCTACCTGGCTTTCCCGGGAGAGATGCTGCTCCGCATGCTGCGCATGATCATCCTGCCGCTGGTGGTCTGCAGCCTGGTGTCCGGGGCTGCCTCTCTCGACACCAGCTCCCTCGGGCGTCTGGGTGGTATCGCCGTCGCCTACTTTGGCCTCACCACCCTGGGTGCCTCGGCGCTCGCCGTCGCCTTGGCGTTCATCATCAAGCCAGGATCTGGTGCGCAGACCCTTCAGTCCAGCAACTTGGGGCTGGAGGTGTCGGAGCCTCCACCGGTCCCCAAAGAGACAGTGGACTCTTTCCTGGACCTGGTCAGGTAATGCTCTCCACTTCTCCAAAGGCACGGTGGGAAAGGTCAGCTCTATGTTGTCCTCCAGTTCATACACATACAATCATATATCCTAAGACTTAATTGGCTGCCTTTATATCAAAATAATGTGTGGAGTCTTTGCATGCTGACTACATGTTTACAAACAGCTGGAGCACACCGATCATTCTCCAGGATCAAGGACACATCCTTTAGCAAGAACCACTTTTACTGTTAGGTGGGCGTGGGTTAGGGAGGAGGAGTGTCCCACCTGTAATTTCCTCCTTATACTCTCAGGCCAGCTGCAACAGTAAAAAAAAGTTTCCACCATGATCCGGGTATCTTCACCCCGTTTACTCCCCACAGTGCCCAAAAGCTCCTGGGAGCACTGATTAAATTTTGTCTAATTCAGCCTTTGGGCTGCGAAGGAAGCTGGCAATTTTCTGAAGAGTTGTTGGTGGACCTAAGGATAATAGGGCTGGAATCAGTTATGTGTGCTCTTTGCCCATTAACAGCCTTTCCTGGGGACTTGGGACAGATTGCTGTCTACCCCAATCAGGATCACTGTGGGTATTTTAAGTTTCAAAAGGGCTTTCTTTGTGAGAAGGTGTGCGTTCTAGAGGATGGAGAGGCACATCTCCACTTGGCTTCACTTGCTCATTTCATCCCGTAAAATATAGTTTCCAGAGCCTCACCTCTTCTGGCTTCTCCATTAATCCAGAGTTCACAGCTAGGGAAACAGCAGCTGCAGGCGTTTACTGATCTAACCAGGTTCAGCTGAGTGAGAAGTCCAGCTGGCTTCCCCTCCAAGTTTCTGCTAATTCTGGATTTTGAGCCTTCAAGGTATGTTTTGTCTTGAGTTACTGAGCCAAAACTCCTCATTACTGAATCTGTGAAAAGCAGCAAACTCTGGGCACAGTGACTTGCCTTTCTGCTGTTTCTATTTCTCCATCTGGAAAATGTGATGACTGTCTGTCACTGAAGAAAGAGACTGTTTATCTAAAGCAACAACAAAAATCCAGGACCTCTGTGTTTAAAAAAAAAAGATGAGGAAGACCAAAAGTTCTTGCCAAAAGGGCAGATAAGGGTGGCCTCTAGGGACTGATGGAATCAACTTTTGTTCTCTGGCAATTTGATATTTAGTTAGAGTCTCTAGAGATTTTTTTTTAAGTTTGAAGGCTTTTGGGTAGGTACTGAAACAAAGATGTCTGCTAAGGTCAGAAGCACCTTTGCCTTACTACCTTCAGGCATCAGTCAGCTCACACAAGGCACAAAGGCAACTATGGAGTTCAAGAATTCAGCTCTTTTTTTTTGGGACTCTGTGGCCCAGGAAGGGAGTATGTTGTTCAGCTGTGCCCTACTGATGCTAATTCATAGGGAGCCTCAATAGGGTTCTAAGAGAGGGACAGCGGCCAGAAAATGGGAGCCAGGACAGATGCTGCTTGACCACCAGCCCCAGAAAGGATGCCTTATTTCCTGGCCATGGTTTTAAATCAAGCACTCGAAGTGAACAGAGACCCAGTGAGGCTCACAGCTTAGTGGTCAGCATAGATAACACCTTCTCAAGGACCTGGGCCACACCTGCATGAGAAAGCTAAGGCTGTGTCATAGCTAGTTAGGATAGGTAGTGTTTCCTCTCCTTCCAGCAGCTCACAGGTAAAGGCAGGAAACGCCATATGAGCCAGCTTTACAGCTGAGGAAACTGAGACACAGAGGGATTAAGTGATTTGCTCAAGGTCATGGAATAGTTTATCAAACAAGAGATTAGGAGGACTATGGATCTCCTGCCCCATAATTCAGGGCTCTCTATTTCTCCTATTTTCTCTTTTCCCAAGTCAGCATGGTATAGTAACGATGTCTCATTCCTGGTCTAGTGTCTATATCAGAAATGTTTGCTTTGGGCCAAAAAGGAGCCAGGGAAGCTACACATCTGGACTTGGGATGATGTCCATTTCCTCTAACCAGCAGTTGAGGCTGAGTCCCTGTTTGAAGAAAAGTGTGCATGTAACTGCTTGGATTGGGTTGCATGCCAAGCAGCTGTAAGAAGAAACTAAGGCCTGAGCCACCCGGAAATGCTTCCTGGTCTGGGAATTCTTTGGGCCAATTTTTAAAAATTGCTTCCCTCAGAATCTCATAAATACCAAGTGCAAGTGACTCTGGGCATGCTTTTGGCAAAGGCAGTGCCCATTCCTTTCTGCCTGTGGGCATGAATCAGGGTTCGAATGAACTGAGACTTCTTTGAAGATTATGTGAGTTAATACTTGAGTGCCCTGCTAATTATCCTGCAGGCCCTTTTGTCTGTTAACACTTGGAAGGATGGGACAGTCTGATGAGTTGGCATAGTTGCCACCAAGGCCAGTGTTCAAGTCGATGCCCTTCCTTGTGGTGGAGTGGTGTCGCATCTGAGGATTATGTGAGTTAATTGCTAATATTCCAGCATGTCCCAGCCGCTTGGGGAACAGATAGGGGGCTACTTGATACAGAAAATGAAGACTGTTGTTAGCCTTGTTTACCCAAAAGTCCCTCCATGAATCCAGCTCTAGTGTTTCTGGCTAGAATCTAAAATTAAATATAGGCCTTAAAGAGGAAGTTCACACACATTATCATCTCATCTTGAGCCCACAACCCCCAGCCCTTCCTTGGGTTCCACCTCTGTAGGGGTACCAAGATCTGAAGGGGACATCCCTGTTAAGTGGCTCCAAAACAGTAAACACTAAAGCTAATAAATATTTATCAGGGATCTATATCATGCCATGTCCCATTCTGGAGTCTTTGAAGTTTCTGTGGATTTAGAACAGAATTTTTGAATTTAAAGAGAAGGAAATAACTTCTGGAACAAAAAAATACACCTGAGCAAAAGCAAACTGTTCTACATTCTTCTCATATAGAGCTGGAAAATGCCTTCCACCCTTGACAATAGGATCAGAAGAGCACACAGCACTAGATGTATAAAGAAGGGGTGTTTTTGAAGTGTTTCATGTTGAGCCTCAGGAGTCTGCACAGTAACCCTAGCAGCCATTTTGTGCTTGCCTGTTCAGCCTTGCCTCACACTTGTTAGATTTCTGTTTGTTTTAAATAATGTATCAAAAACTCTTACGGTAGTAGAAAGGCTTGTCCAGTCATTCTGTCCCAATTTGGTCTGCCTTGGGTCTCTGGCTTTACTCGTGTGATCTTGGCATTTTTACATTTTTTTTTTTTAAATTTTAAACCAAGAGCATGTATTGGTACATTCTACATACATTGGTCACATTCATTACATTTATTCTGTACCTATACATGGTGCATCTTGGTTCTCCCCCTCTCCCCCGCCCCTCCCCTCCCCTCTCCTCCCTCCCTCCCTATTTATATCAGGTTCATCCATCATTGTCCATATTTTCCCTTTCCCCTCTCTTTCCCCTGTTGCCTTTCTGCTTTTCCCCTTCTTTCTTTCTAGCACTCTTCTCCTCTGCACACCATCCTCCTTTTATATAATATCTATTACACGTTTTTTTATTTTGACTCCCAGTGAGAAATACCTTTTACTTTATGGCATCCACTTACATGTACCCCACCCCACATCCACCAATTAAGACAAGTTTTACTAAATAGTATTTTACATGTGATGCATGCAGATACTCTCCATTCCATGTAATGTTTTTATTTCATCATTTATAAAATGCTAGTGAGAGTCAGATGGGGTGGTCTGGCCTATAATCCCAACACTGGCAAGCTGAGGCAGGAGGATCACAAATTTGAGCCCAGCCTGGGCAATTTAGCAAGACCCTGTCTCAAAACTGAGAGAAAACAAAATCAAGTTCCAATGAATTGATTTTTGTGGCCTATTCATGTTTGAGAAACACTGGTCTAACACATGTGGTACTGTGTAATTCGTGTAAATCTCTCGGGTCAAACAACAGAAAGGAAAATTTTGTGAACCTGAATAAGACAAAGAGCTCTGAGTTAGAAACACCATAATCCCTAATGCCCAGGGAGGTGGAGCGAAGCAGCATCAAGTGAAGGAAGACTGCTTGGTGCTCACCTTTGGGCCTCAGAAATGCTCATCTGTGCTGTCCAGGGGGATGGACACTAGCCACAGATGGCTATGTAAGTGTAATGGATTTAAATGTAAATTAAAAGTTCAGTTTCTCAGTATCACTGGCCCCATTGCAAGTGGTCAGTAGCCATGTGGCTACCCCGGGTCAGCAG
Organism: Hystrix cristata; assembly: GCA_004026905.1. Taxonomy (NCBI): domain Eukaryota; kingdom Metazoa; phylum Chordata; class Mammalia; order Rodentia; family Hystricidae; genus Hystrix; species Hystrix cristata. The sequence continues at coordinate 32,288 of PVJO010008935.1, read as the reverse complement.
AAATACACACAGTTCTGTAGGACAGTGCTGGTCTAAATGAAGCATTGGGAGATGGGTCACCTTCAGACTGGGCCTTGGGGCCTCTGTGCTGATGAGGGATCACTTCTAGAATCCTTCAGTTCAGCGCTCCTTATTTTGGAAGACTGTGACATTACTGTGTGAATGTGAGCAGTTGGGAAAAGTGTCTGAAGACAGAGCTCTGAGGAACTAGGCTGCTTGCTTGTTCACAGGCAGCTGATCCTGGAGCACAGAAGTCAGAGAAAGCTGGAGTTCACAACAGTCAGTGTTGAAAAGCCCCAGGAGAGGGCTGAGAGGGCCCGGGAAATGCTGCGCTCCACTCTGCAGCTGTGGCTCCTACCGCCTTGGCTCCTGCCCCATGGAAGCCGGCAGGAGCTAATTCTGGTCCGTGGCACTGGCAGAAAGGAGTCTGTTCTGTGGGTGCCCCAGCTTCAGCTCACTGCCCTTGCTGGGGGCTGCTCTCTGAGAACTTGCTGTCATCCAAGGAGAGTCCAGGAAACCCACTGAATGTATGTAGTTTTGGGTTGAAGAATCTCCTTCACAGCTATCACTGTATTTTCTTTTTTTACTTTTTAAGCAATTTTAAGGTATGATTTACATATAGTAAAAGGGACCCACGTTAGATGTACAGTTCAGTGAGTTTTGAGAAATGGGTAACTCACATGACCATCAACACAACTGACACACCAAACATCTGACAGTCCTCTCAGCCATCTCCATCCTCCACCCCTGGCCTTGGGCAACTCATGGGCTTGTCATTGCCATCAATTAGATTTTCCTTTTCTAGAGTTTCATGTCAATGGAATCATTCAGTATGTCCTTGTTCTTGGCTTCTTTTGCTTAGCACTGCGCTATCCATGTTGCCGTGTATATCAGTAGTTAGTTCTTTTGTGTATACAGCAGTCGGCTCCTTTTTATTGTCAAGTGGTATTCCACTGTATGACTGCATCACATTTCTTTTTCTATTCATCTATCGTGGACATTTGGGTTGGGGGCTATTATGAACAGTGCTGTGATATGTACAGGTCCTTTTTGCAGACATATATTTTCAGTTCTCTTAGGTAAATAGAATTGCTGGGTCATATGGTAAAGGCATGTTTAGCTTTATCAGAAACTGCCAAAATATATTGTGTTCTTCTTAGGAACCTGATGTTTTTGGCAGGAATTGCCAGGTCTTCTGTACCCTTCTGTTTCCATTGGGTCTCCCTGATGGCCCGAAAGCAAGTTCTGAATTAGAGGCCATTCTGGGTGAAATGGTACTGCCTTATAACTCATGATAAAGAGACCAGGCAGGACAGAAGGATTTAAGTAGTGCTGTGATCTTTGAAAGAGTCCATTTCCAGACTGTGAGAAAGACTGTGCTTGCAACAATGGAGAAACCAGCTAATGTCTGAAGGATGTGAGGTATTTTCAAGGGAAATGGATCCCTTGGGGTGGGTGGAGGTTTTCTACCTTGACTGTTTCCTTAACTTCCCTGTCCTCACTGAGAGAAAACGCTGTGGCCAGCTCAGTCTGGGAACTCCTAAAAGTTGTCAAGTGATGGCTGTAGAACAGGGAAACCTTGAAACAGAGATCTTTCTGCTTCTCATTCAACCAGCAGAGAGAAAAAAGACACCAATCCTAGCCCACAAGACCGAGATAGGTAAGAGAGTTGCTTTGTGGAAATAGACAGATGTTAAGTTGCTCTTCACCGCACACCAAAGACTAGCCAATGCAAGCTGCTAGTCTGCCTTTTTGTTAGGTAAATATACCCTTAAGAAGAATCAAATTTGTGATCACAATTTTGCAGCAGTTAATTCAGCCAAAGATCGCCTTTTTTCTTCTTAAATGCCCACGTGTATTTGCTGACATTCTCTGAGTATGTTAAGTGCAATTCAGATTTCATAGATGAGTAAGTTTGGGAAGAGCTGTGCTGCAGCCTCTACATGCCTATCTCCCGGTGACAGCACCCTGAGGGTTCTAATGAAGTATATTTGCATCTTATTAACATTGTTGGAGGTGCACTAGTTATCTACTGCTGCATATCAAATGATCGCAAATATAGCAGCTTAAAATCCCAGGCATTTACTATCCCAGAGTACCCGTAGGTCAGGACTCTTGGCATTTGGCTTCAGAGTCTCTGAGAAAGCCGAAACAAAGGTGTGGGCAGAACTGGGATCCCATCCAAAGGCTTGACTAGAGAAGGATTTTTGCTTCTGGGTTCATGTTGCTGTTGGCAGAATTCAGTTCTTTGGGGACTGAATGGGGAGCCTTGGTGCCTAGGCCCTTGTCATGTGGGTTTTTCCCGCATAGCTGCTGCTTCATCAAAGTGTACACATTCAGGAGACAATTACGAGAGTCGGCTAGCAGGACGAAGCTACAGTTGTATATAACACATCATGGAAGGGTCATCCTGTTGCCTTGCCTGCATCCTGTTGGTTAGAAGTAAGTCATGGGCCCCACCCATGTCAAGGAGAAGAGATCATGCAAAGGCATGGAGACCAGGAGGTCATCTCAGGTCTGCCGGCTACTGGACTGCACCTGCCAACCTCTGATACTCAAGGCACTGCATATAGTTGCCTCCAGGTAACCCAACCACAGAAGAAAGAGTCAGTGGATAATGTGGCACAAATTGGGAAAGATGATCCTGAGTCTTTTGTTTTGGACTTACTCTTCTTGCAGAAAATAGAATAAATGGTCTATCCATTAGAATATAATTTCTTTTATATCAAGACCAGCATCCCACACAGAACCTGATCCAGAGGAAGCCCTCAATAAAAACTGTTTGTATGAGCTGAACACAGTGGTGCACACTCGTAGTCCGAGAACTCTGGAAGCTGAAGCAGGAGGATCACAAGTTCAAGCCCAGACTGGGCAACTTGGTGAGATCCTTCTCCAAAAAGGGCTGAGGATGTACATCAGTGTGGAAGTCTTGAGTTCGGTTCCCAGTACCACAGAACAAGAAAGGAAAGAAAAAGTATGAATAGATTTTTGACTTAATCAGTTCTATTGCTTTTTTTTTTTCCCTTGACAAGGTCTCACTATATAGTTCAGCCTGGCCATGAACTCACTATGCAGCCCAGGATGGCCTTGAACTCACAGTGATCTTCCTGTCTCAGCCTCCCAAATGCTGGGATTACAGGAATGCATCACCATACCTGACTTCTGTCGCCCTTCTTTTACAACAATACTTTATATCCCTCATTCTAAATGAAACCCAAAAATAAAATTGACTTTTAGGAAATATTTCAAAATTTTATGACTTAAGTAATATAAAAGACAAAAGGAAAATAATTATAATAAAAGCAATGTTTCAATATGTGTATACTCTTAAAGAAAGGAGTTGTTGGATGCTTGGTCCTGAATTTAGAATCACTACTAATCACTACTAGCACTACTAGAATCACTACTAATCACACTAATCACTACTAATCACTACTAGCTATAAATGCAGCCTGATACTTAATTATCAGAGTGTAGAATTAAGGACTCAGGTCCTACAATTTGCCATTGGCAATGTGATTTTCCAGGAAGATGAACAATTCTTGGAACTTTCTGAACAGCAACAACAAAATCATCATCCAATAATTTATATAATAGTTGCATTCCTAGAAAATTCAGTGCATGTTCAAACTGTAAGGGAAAAAAACACCTGGTTTTGGAGTTAGTCCAGGCTCAGGTAGTTATAAATAAGGTTTTTATGTATAGCTACATTATGTAGGTCACTGGAAACAATAAGGGCCTTGAGACAATTCATTGTATAGGATTTTACTGGACTTTTCAGGATAGCTGGGCATGGTGGCACACTCCTGTAATCTCAGCACTCGAGAGGCTGAGGCAGGAGGATTGCTGAGAGTTTGAGGCCAGCCTTGGCTACGTAGTGAGTACAAGCCCAGCCTGTACTGCTTAGTGAGACCCTGTTTTAAAAAACAAAAAACAAAACAAAGATATTCAGGACAAATATCTGGGATCTGGCACTTACCTCTGTACACTCTTCCCTCAATTCTAGAAATGGCTCTTACTCATGGCAACAAGCAAAGAATCCCTGGGATTTTGCTAGCTGGCAGAACCACTTGTCATTGGAAAGCACTGCAGTGGGGCTTAACCTGGAGGGAGGTGAAAGGAAACCATCAAGGTTTGATTGGACACAGTTAAGCATGAAAACCAAGGAACATCGTGAGACACAGAGCGATGTGCACTCGGGAGGGGCTGTAGCTCAGTTGTAGAGCCACTTGCCTGGTATACACAAGGCCCTGGGTTCCGTCCTAGTACTGGGGGGAAAGGGTGTGCTCAGAATAGCTATTGTGGGGGAGCAGCTGAGGCCAGTTGGGGTGATTAAGTCAAGCAAAGGACTACAATAGCTGCTTGGGTGTGGAAGGACAGAGAACATGTTAGTCTTTTAGGAATGGATGTCTCAAAGCAGACACTTAACGCTGAATTTTAAGGATACTGACGAAATCTTTTCTTTCCCAACAGAAACCTGTTTCCCTCAAATCTTGTGGTTGCAGCATTCCGTACGGTAAGTTTTGATACTTTGCCAGGTGCATGAAACTTTGATGCAGGAGAAGTATAAATCACTGCTATCGAGTTAAGTAAGGTAGACTAGGGAAGGACCATGTGGTTAACAAAACTGGATAACATTGTCCTAAGCTTTTATTCATAGGCACCGGGAATAAAAAAATAAAAACAAAAGAATAAGCAAATAAACTTTTTTAAATATCCCACTAGTTTCAAAATCTTTTTATATCACAGGAGATATCCTCACATCACATTTTGAGGATGTCAACTATTGTAGAATTTTTTGAAAAATACATTTCTACTTTTTATTTAATTATAAAGGTAAAATGTGCTCATTACAAAAACTAAAAGTGGAAGAAAACAAAAATCATCTATACTCAACCTAGAGCTAGATAACCATTAACATTTTGATATACATCCTTCAGGTATGTTTTTTCCTATGTGTGTACACATGTTATAAAACAAGGTATGTGACATGTATTGTTAGTATGTATACATATTATGTATACTACTTCGTAGCTTGCTCTTTTTTTTTTTGTGGTACCGGGGATTGAACTCAGGCCCTTGTGCTTGCAAGGCAAGCACTATAATCACTGAGCTAAATCCCCAGCCCTGTAGCTTGCTCTTTTAAAGGCAGTGTATTGTAAACATTTCCCATGTAGGTAAATATCCTTCTGCATAGTGTCAATAGCTACAGAATATGCTACTAGAAGAGCATAACGTAATTTTCTTCCATCTGTCTCCTATTGATGGACTTTCAGGTTGTTTCCAGTTTTCTCGTTGTTAGCAGTATGGCAAAAGCACAGCCTTGTGGCCGTTTTTTACACAGAGAAGGAATGTAAAGGTTAGGGGAGATGGTCTAACCTGATAGATTTTTCTACTTACAACCTCTTATTTTCTTTTTTTTTTTTTCTTTTCAATCTGCATATGTGCACAGGGTGACTTGTTTCTTCTTCTTGTAGAAGAAATAGATTTATGAGGCTTTCAGTTCCCACCACAGAGGAGGTATGCTGAGTTGTTTCCCTACCACCCTTGGTCATGGGACAGCTGAACAGCTCTGCCCCTTTGAAGCTTTGATAGGTCAAGTGAGCAAGGAAGCCCTCATGAGAGGTGGGCACAAAGCAGGCCAGGTCTGCTCCTCTAGATGGGCTCCTCCTGAAGGTCTGGAAGCAGGTGCCCCTCTAATAACTCCCACTCCGTACTACGGGCTGCCACAGGCAGTACTTGAGGGCACTGTGCAGAGGTATGTGAAGTCAGCCAAACTGTTGAACAGTGCTAGAGAGAAACCACACTTCTGATAAGTGAGTCTCCTGGAAAACTTAGCCAGCAGTCGCCGTCTCGCCTCACATTTCTTGTTTTGACGAGTGGAGGCTCAAGCCAGATTAGAAACAGATGCTAACGAGTAGTCACGCTCAAATAACTTACGGAGCAAAGTGGGACATGAATAAATGAATGAAAATGAAATGACACATTGCAAAGTGAACTTTGGCATTATTGAGTTAGTGCCAAATTTCTTTAAGTAACATGAAATAGATCAACTGTTGGAAATAATCAAACTACCAGCAGGAAATTGAGCATGTCTCCAAACCATCGCCCAAGAAACATGGCAATCTGTTTCCCTGGGTCCCTAAATAACCCAGAAGCCTCTAGAAAGATGTGTCGTCTTGGTCTTAATGTAACTTTCATACACTTCCCGGAGCTCCCTGTCAGGCCAGCCAGGTGAAGCATGCCCAGAACTCTCCGCACGAGGATCGCCAGAAGTTGCCAGAGGCTAGCCATGCCCTCCTCTGGATGGGTCTCCTCCTGGGCACTAACAGTGGGTTTTCTTCTCCCCATCACAGTACGCTACCAATTACAAAGTGGTGATCAGCTCTGGAACACACAACACCAGCCTTGGAAACGTGACTGGCTTTGAAAACGTGACCAAGGAAAAGGTAATTCTCTCTATAAGATTACTTGTGAAAAATCTTCATAAAGTAAATAATGTTTCTTAAGGGACATTATGATGTGTCTTGTTCTCAGCAAGGTGGAAAACTTTTGGGTTTGAGTGGACTATTTAAAAGTACATGTTGGGTTTGCTCTTTGTTTATTTACCAGCATGGCCAAATGCCCACACTGATAGCACTGGAACCCTCAGAGATCTGTAAAATATTCTCTAACACCCCTTGTACTATCCTGAAATATAATTAGAAGGTAATTCAACCTCTCCCTACTCATTTTTTAAGATCAATATAAGGGAAAAATAAAAATAATTTATAGTAAACCAATCCATATTTTACCTTGTAAATGCAGTTATACTAGAAGACATAGTGAAGTTTTTCGATATTTGCTTCAACTTGGAATGAATAAATTTGGATTTAAAAGCACTGAGACTTGAGCTCATCATGATGGTATGTGCCTATAGTCCCAGCTACTTGGGAGGCCGAGGCAGAAGGATCACTTCAATCAAGGAGTTCCAGCCAGCCTCAGCAACAAAGTGAGACCCTGTTTTAAAACAGATAGGCAGGCAGGCAGATAGACAGGAAGACAGACAGACAGATACAGGCTGATACATTTTTCCTTATTGGCACATTTTGAAATAAATGCTGAATAAATATTTTTGTATCTGCATATAGAATCATCCTGAGTACCGCAGCTACAACTACAGATTGACATGTGTTGTACTGGTGCTTTGGATATTAGCACTGTGACCTTTGGTGACACCATCTCCTAAATGACAAATAACACTTGGTAAAACTCAGAACAAAATGGAATCTTCCCTGAGTTTATATCAACTTGATATTCTTGAAAAGTCCAATGTATATTAAAATTGCAGGAGGAGTATTTCGTTTTTGAATATTCCCTACTTGTCTAGTAGCTATCTATCATCTCTTTCTCTTCCCCCTTATTCTCCACCTTCAAATAAATCGACTTCTCTTGGTTTAAAAAAAGAAATGCAGGAAAAAAAAAACCTATTTATTTGTAAAATGGAGTTAGCACTAGATCAGCTTATTATAACAAGATTTTCCCCATATGGATGTCTAATGGGATGCTCAGAATACTTGAAGTACAGGAGAGTCTGTACTCCATTGCCTGGACCTTTCAGGACATTTGGCATCTTAGCATCCTGGGATAGCTTCCCAGTAAGATACCACACTCATGATGAAAACCAAAGTACCCTTGCACATCCTATTTTAATATATGTGCTGCCGAAGCGAGCACAACCGCTGCACATCCTGACAACCACTACCACCACTATCCCCTGTTCATAAATGTTGATTTAATCAGCGATCACTAATTTTAAAAGGTCAGAGTGTCTGGAGGTCCAGTTGGGCCTCTCTGCTAAACCCTGGTTTCTATAGCTGGGCTCGTTGGGATGTGGATGTTGGCTAGGCCCATTCTCTAAGTAGGTGGTTTTACCTCTGCATGCCACCTGCATGGCTCAGGCCCTCCACTTTGACATATCATTTGAGCCTGGGACAACCTGATCAGGTAGAATTTATTATTCCCATTAATTCTTTGAAATGATGGTCTTCCAAGGTTGATTCAAACTATTCAAAACCAGAAGTGAAGTGTGAATTTTAGAACACTAATTGTCTCTGCAACCCCTACAAGTTTTGGCAGACATGGCCTTCACTCCTCCCTCTGTTTCCCAATGGGAATGCTGCTGACCTGTGAGTTTCCCCTCATCTTTAAACAGCTTCCAGAGTTAACTTCACCTGTTGACTTTCTGTATCCTCAACACCATCTCCCCTTAAATTTTCAATCCCTTTGTTCATAAAATAACTAAGGATTAGAGAAAATGGGTCTTTTCTTACGCCGGATGCAGGGTTTCATCTGGTGAAGATGGCAAGTCAATAGCCCTAAATCCTCCTTCATCTGTTGTAACTGGTCTGTTTTCTCTCCTCTGGTCCTGCAGATCCCCATTGGTACTGAGATTGAAGGGATGAACATTTTAGGATTGGTCCTTTTTGCCCTAATGTTAGGAGTGGCCCTAAAGAAGCTGGGCTCTGAAGGAGAAGAGCTCATCCGTTTCTTCAATTCCCTCAATGAGGCGACAATGGTGCTTGTGTCATGGATTATGTGGTGAGTGTCACCCCACCACCCCACCACCTCTCTTTCCTGGCATTCTGAGAAGGACCCAACTTTGCAATTCTAGGTTATCCTGTTCGGCTACTTGACCCAGAGCCTTTATGTGGTTGCTATTCCACAGGACAGGCATGGAGGTGATGATTTCTCCTCTTGTCCAGAGCCTCTGGGAATTAGGTGTGCACATAGTTGCTGGTCACCACCTTGGTGCACAAACTGACCCCTTGGTGGTTCTGTCACTGTCCTCTATTTATAGGTTCCTACCAGTGACCCATTTCAGTCAGTACCCATATTATATCCAATGCCCTTATCAATATTGTAAAGCAGTGAATGCTATCAGTTTGTTATCTGCATAAAGAAAGACTCATTCATCTTAAAATGATAGGCTTCACGCTTCAAAGAGACCCTTCGCAAGCTGGCAGTGTGCCACAGTGGTAAAGCATTTGCCTGGGTTTGGTTATCAGCACCGAAAAAATACAGAGACCCCTTACTATTGTATTTCTCAACATGGAGGACAAGCCCATCTGTGTAAACTTGGATGGTCTTTTTTTACTAAGCTTTTAATTTATGAATGTTTCTTTGTATAATATCAATGAAAGGATGATTGTTTTAGTAAATACCATTAGATTGGTTCCTGATGAAAAAGTAAAAATTTGACTAGCTCCTTCAAAACAACCCCCCAGAAATCATGCCAGTTCCACTGCTCACACCTCGGAGGCTATTCCTGGTATTTCACAAGGAATGCCAGACCTCTGTGGCTTTTAGCCTGCTACCCATTAGTTGGTAAGAACTAGCTTATGTTTTCACGTGCAAAGCATTTCCTCATCAGCAACCCTTAAGAATCCAGAACTTCTTTCTCCCCGATGGCCTGTGGCAACAACCAGACTAATTTTAGGAGAAGTTTGAAAATGAGTGACAGGCCAAATTTAAGCCTGCTCAGTGGTGTTTTTCTTTCTTTTCTTTTCTTTTTCTTTCTTCTTTTTTTTTTTTTTTTTTGTACTGGGGATCGAACTCAGGGCCTTGTGCTTATGAGGCAAGCACTATAACCACTGAGCTAAATCCCAGCCCTGTTTCTCTTATTCAGACTGAAAATTCCAGAACTCGATTCTGTCACTGCCAATATGTCCACTGTTCTGGGGAGAAAACTAGTATATTTGGAAAGCAAAAAAAATTTTCATCCAATGTCAAGTTCTTCTCTTGGCTTATATTTTGAGTCTGAAATCCTTCCAAAGTTTGGACTAAAGAAAACCCCGCGCAAGAAAGTAATAGTCCCAGGTCAGGATGGTTTATCTTCAATCTGGAAACCGGTTTAGTGGTTCCTTCAGTTTGATACCTACATAAGTAGGTATTCAGCATGGCAGATCTTGCAGAGTGTCTAACTGCAGAGAACAATTTGGCAGTTCTGTGCCACTAAAATACAGAGAAGTGGGACTGCTGAGTTCCACTTCTTGATGTCTCTGCCTAGAGAAGATAGGCATGTGGGCACAAAGAGCCCTGTGTGTAGTGGTGTGGTACTGATGAAAACCTAGGAACAACTGAAATGTCTACTAGTAAGACAATGGCAAAATAGCTGATGGTATTTTCAGTCTGTAGAAGTATTTTTAAATAGTGAGGTAATGGAGGAAACAACCCTAGTGTCCATCAGTCGATGAATGACTCAATAAAATGTGTCATACTTGTAAAATGGAATGTTATTCAGCCTTAAGAAGGAATGAGATTCTGACACATGCTGCAACATGGGTGAAACTTGAAGACATTATGCTAAGTGAGATAAACCAGTCACAAAAGGACAAATCGTATATGATTCTACTCTTGTGTACCTCGAGTAATCAAATTCATAGAGACAGAAAGTAGAACAGTAGTTACCAGGAGCTGAGGGAAGGAGACATGGCATTATTGCCGTTTAATGCATACTAAGTTTTGCTTTGGGATGACACAAAGTTCTGGAGGTAGATGGTGGTGGGCACACACCAGTGCGAATCTATTAAAGGCCACTGTGCTTTACCCTTAGAAATGGCTAAAATGTTGAATTTTATGTTATGTATATTTCACCACAGTGAAAAAGGCCAAATGTGGTGGTACACAACTATAATCCCAGCTACTTGGCAGGCTGAGGCAGAAAGATCACAAGTTCCTAGCCAACCTGGACAATTTAGTGACAATCTGTCTCAAAATAAAAATAAAGGGCTGGGCATTTAGCTCAGTGGTTAGAGTGCTCGCCTGGCAAGTGCAGGGCCCTGAGTTTGATCCCCGGCACCAAAAAAAAAAAAAAAAAGTAATAAAAATAAAAATAAAAAGGCCTGAGGGGTACAGCTCAGTAATAGAGTGTCCCTGGTTTTGATCCCTAGTATTGCAAAGGAGAAGAAAAAGTTTGAGGTAGATTTCTAAGTACTTATATGAAAAGATCTCAAAGTCATAACATAGGCTGAAAAATAAACATGAGATTTAAATCCACCCCTATCTAAATGCGTAGGCAGCAGGAGTGGTTACCTGAGAGGGGTCCGGCTTGATGATGGTGTCTAAAGAGGATTTGGGTCTAATCTGTAATGTTTTAATTTTTTGCAAGGAGAATGGATTTATGTATTACTATGAGATTTTAAATTAATAACATAGTTTAAAATAGCTGTAGAAGGAAAACTCAAAGAAACAGTGACATTGGTTGTCTGTGCTGGATGCCTGGGGGACAGACGTGAGAGAGATTTCACAGTTAGTTACTTTTGTACCTGTTGAAATTTGAACTATGTGACATTATTACCTAGGTAATTGAAATTTACAAAGTCAATAGTTATAAAATTCTTCCTGAATTGATATTAAATTTAAAACAACTTACTTTTGTTCATTTGTAGCTCTTATAATTCATTCCTTTCCATCCTGCCTTTAAAAAAAAACCTTCCCATTCTGGGAGTGTTCCCAGAGGGTTATTGTTAATGACTTTTTCCCACGGGATCATGTTTTCCAAACCACAAGGAATGTAAAACTTTATAGAAGTCCCAGCCCTGGCTCAGTTTGTATCACAGCAGTTCTGTGAAGTTGATGTTAGTCCTCTGTGTTTGAGTTCTCAGAACAAGCCTGAGCAAAACTAAAAGTCAAAGCTCACAATCCCAGGGACTTTGATCTTGAGTTCCTGGCCTTTCTGCTGGGGGCCTGCGTGGGTGGTAGAACCCATCTGCTGAGAACATGTGTAGCCAAGGGAAGGAAGTCTCATTCTGGGCCTGACTACATTACCCGGGACAACCATCTTCATTTCAGTCTCACAATCTGTAAAATGGGGATGATCTACCCCCATCTTCTTCTGTGTTCAGGGTTAGCGCAGGGAGAGATGGAGACAGCCTAGCTGAAAAATCCCCATCTTCTGTGTCGGGAAGGGCCAGCAGCCCCAGCCCCTCCTCTCTACCATCCTGACAGATACCCTGTGTTTCTGCTTTAGGTACGTACCTGTAGGTATCATGTTCCTGGTTGGAAGCAAGATCGTGGAAATGAAGAACATCATCGTGCTGGTGACCAGCCTTGGGAAATATATCTTCGCCTCTATATTGGGCCATGTTATTCATGGACTGATTGTTCTACCACTTATTTATTTTGTTTTCACACGAAAAAACCCATTCAGATTCCTCCTGGGCCTTCTTACACCATTTGCAACGGCATTTGCCACCTGCTCCAGGTGAGTGGGCTTGAGGTACCCTAGCTGCGCAGAGCCATAGCAGAATGGAACCCAGTGAGCCCTGTGGCAGGCGAAGAGCCAGTTCTTTGTCCTCGTGGGAACATTTTGCTCTGAAGCGGTGTATGTGCTTCTTGAGAAAATTAGAACAGGTGAACCCAAGCAAATAATGTAACAGGTAAAACTGGGAAGTCATATTTTGAATACTGTGGAGTTCACAAAGCCATATTATATGGTATTAGAAATTTTGAAACAGTTCTGATTTCCCCTCTTAGTTCAAGGGAAGAAAGCCAGAAACTGAGATGGTGCTAACTATTCTGTTCCAGGGTCTCAGATGAGTCATGGATTAGCCTGCCGGAGCAGCCATTCTCATCGTTGGTTGCTGGTTTTTTCCATTTCTAGCTCAGCGACCCTTCCTTCTATGATAAAGTGCATTGAAGAAAACAATGGTGTAGACAAAAGGATTAGCAGATTTATTCTTCCCATCGGGGCCACCGTGAACATGGACGGGGCAGCCATCTTCCAGTGTGTGGCTGCGGTGTTCATTGCCCAGCTAAACAATGTGGAGCTGAACGCAGGACAGATTTTCACGATTCTGTAAGTTCGTTATTCTTTCCATCTTCTTTGCGCTTAGCACAGAACGTGAGGGTTTTTCTTTTGATTGCCTTTGAAAAACCACGATCACCATAACTTGGTGTCTTGTTGTAAAATGAGGACAGTATGGATTCACTGCAGTCATCCCTCTGTATCCCGGAGCATTGATTATAGGCCCACCACCTTCCTGCAACAGATACCAAACCCAAGATACTCGAATCCCTCACCCAGACTGGTGTAGTACTTCTGTATAACCTATTCACATTTCCCAAATACTTTAAATCATCTCTAGATTACTAATGAAAGCACTATGGGAATAGCTGTGTTGTTTAGGGAATGGTGATAAGAAAATGTCTGTACATGTTTAGCAGAGACACCGTTTTGACCCACGGCTGCTTGACTCCATGAATGCAGAACGTGAGGCTATGGAGAGCTGACTGTGCTGGGAGAGTGGGTCCTCTCTGCACCTCCCAGAACCTGCAGAGGTGTGGGTTTCTTAGCCACGGCTGCCATGTCTTATATTTCTCTATGCCCTCTCCATGCTCCATGACAATGACTGACCCTGCTGTGCCATCCCCAGAGTGACTGCCACAGCATCCAGTGTTGGAGCAGCAGGCGTGCCAGCTGGAGGGGTCCTCACCATCGCCATTATTCTGGAGGCCATTGGCCTGCCCACCCACGACCTCTCTCTGATCCTGGCTGTGGACTGGATTGTGTAAGTAGTTAATCCTAAGGACACGATTAAAAAAACACACACATACCGGGATTGGGGATTTAGCTCAGTGGTAGAGTGCTTGCCTAGCGAGCGCAAGGCCCTGAGTTTGATCCCCCACAGCCTCACACAAAGAATGCATTTTTAGATTCCCTAGGAGCTTGACACTCTGCTAGGCATGGGGCATGCAGAGAAGTTTAAAATGCACTCCTTGTCACGTGAAGGAGTGTACAGTTGAACTGGCAAGGCCAGAGTTAGAACTAGGAGAAGTTAAACATATTGAGGGTCAGATGCCCATGAACATGCATGGATGACCATGATATGCCATTACTGGGTACTTGCTCCTGGCATCCAAGAAAGTGAGGATCCAGTGCCAGGGCCTCCACACAGCCCAGGGGTGCAAGGGCCTATGGAGTTGGTGGCTGTATGGGAGCCATAAGTAGTAGGAGTAGTAGTCCTTCAGGAGTGGTGTCCCTGGCCTGGAAACATCCAAGCAGTACTTTCTGTGAGGAGAGAGAGGGAGCCCTGCTAGTGCAAGTCAAGCTCAGCAGAGGAGTCAGACAAGACAGGGATCTGGAGTACGGTCACCAGGGCTCCTGTGAAGACACAAAGGAGCCAGGCGTGGTGGTGCAAGCTTATAATCCCAGTACTCAGGAGGCTGAGGCAGGAGGAACACCATGAGTTTAAGGTCAGCCTGGGCTACATAGCAAGTTCAAGACCAACCTGAACTACAGAGGAAGACCTAGTCTCAAAAAAATGAAATAGGGTGGGGATTTAGCTCAGTGGTAGAGTGCTTGCCTAGCCAGTGCAAGGCCCTGAGTTCAATCCCCAGCACCCCCCAAAAAAACAAAGAAAGAAAGAAGGAAGGAAGGAAGGAAGGCAAGCAGGCCGGCAGGCAGGCAGGCAGACACAAAGGAATTTCTGGATGTTGATTCCTGGAGTCTAGCAATACCCTTGGCAGGTGTAAATAACACCTGTTGTACAGAGAAGGTCAGCAGAGGTGCTGCTGTTGAGACAACAGAGCACATGGGAGAAATGAGGCTTGGAGCCCAGGCATCTGGGTTTAAATCAGGGCCTCGCCATGTAGTTATTGCCTAATGTGGACCCTCCTGTGCCTCAGTCTGCTTGTCTGTGAAACGGGAATCCTAGTAGAACTCCACAGTTGTGGCGAGACCTCAGCACGTCAGCACATACACTGTGCATGGAACACTGGGCATGTGGGAAGCCTTCAGTCAGCATCAGTGAAGAAAGACATTCCTGCCAGGCTAGTCCCAGCCAGGTGTGCAAGACCCGAACACAAGTGCCTGGCTCCAGGCCCTCAGATCTGCCCATGGGCAACGGTAGCTCTTCCAGCTTAAAGGGGCTGCTCCCAATCCTGAGGGCTCCTCCAAGGAGTGAGAACGAAGCGTCAAGTAGAGATTCCTGTTGTCCAGACAGCTGGTCAGCAAGAGCTTCGTCCCTGAGCTGGTGACATGGACAGAACCAGCGCCATATCTGAGGCCCATCTCCTTCCTCCTCCAGCTGCCTCCTGTGCATGCACAAGGAAGGGACACAGAGCCCCAAGCTGGTGGCCTAACAGAGACCTGAAGTCACACAGCCCTCCAGACACCCTGGCTTCTGAGCCCACAGTCATGCCTTGCCTGTCACACCCTCGGGGAAGATCACATTTTCTCCCTCTCTTCAAAATGGGTACAATGCATACCTTCTCTGAGTTTCAGGCACAGGGATGGATATTGAACTAATCTACAACAAGTAAGCTTCTAGAAAGGACAGTGCTGTTTTCTTTGTGATGGTGTTTGCTACAGGCATAGAATACACATGAGGATTGGTCAGTATCCAGGGGTGAACTAGGCATGATGCTGCACGCCTATAATTCCAGCATTCAGCAGGCTGAGGCAGGAGCATCAATGCCGGCCTGGACAATTTTGTGAAATACTATCTCAAAAATAAAAATTCTGAAATGAGAACAAGGATAACACCAAAGGGACACAAAACCATATCTATTCTGTTCTCCCAATTATATGCAATCTTATATAATGGTGTCTATTACATATAAAATACATGCATGGAAAAATGACTGAAGGAACTAGATCACAATGTCAACCCCAATTTGTTCAGAGTTGTAGAATATGGATAAGTGACTTTTGCTTCCTTTTTTGTTTTGTTTCATTTTGCTTTTTGAGACAGAGTCTTGCTGTGTAGTGCAGGCTGGCCTTAGACTTGGTGTGCCCTCAGGCTAGCCTTGATTTCAAGATAATCCTCCAGCCTTGGCCTCCCAAGTGCTGGAATTATAGGCATACGCCACCACACCCAGCTCAAATTTTGCTTCCTACACGTCTTTTTTCCCAAGTTTTCTACAATGAAGGGACTATGATATTTATAAGAATAAAAACTGAGTTGGGCATGTACCCAGCTACTCGGGAGGCTGAGGTAAGAGCATTGCAAGTTTGAGGCCAGCTTGGGCAACTTAGCATGACCCGTTTGTCAATTTTAAAAAATTTGCCAAGAGTGGTGGCACATGACTATAACCCCAGCAACCCGCTATCTCCCAGCAGTGGTGTTGGGTGTGACGCTTGCCCTTTTCTTTTCCCACCAGGGACCGGACCACCACTGTGGTGAATGTGGAAGGGGATGCCCTGGGTGCAGGCATTCTCCACCACCTGAATCAGAAGGCCATGAAGAGAGGAGAGCAGGATCTGAGTGAAGTGAAAGTGGAAGCTGTCCCCAACTGCAAGTCTGAGGAGGAGACGTCGCCTCTGGTGACACACCAGAACCCTGCTGGGCCTGTGGCCAGTGCCCCGGAAGTGGAGTCCAAGGAGTCAGTTCTGTGAGGGGCTGGGCCACAGGCTGGCACCCGCCCCATAGACACGGGCATAGCTCTCGCAGACTTTTAGTTGCCTGAGCAATGCTTTGGCCCAATCACCAGTTCGAGGATGACCTCTCCACACAGGCATTGTGCTTCCCAGTGGGAACTGGTTATGGAGCACCAGGACACTGATATTTACCTTGATCTGGTCCAGGTGCAGCTGCAGGTGTGCCAGGGGCTGTTGGGAAAAACACCCTCTTCAGCTGCCAGGCTGGAGGAGTCACAGGCTCCCCAGGGCCTGTGGGTAAAGCTTGGGGAAACGCAGGTGTATTATTCTTCATTGCCCCTGGTCAGCTCTGCATTGGGTACTGCTGGCCAAACCAAGGAGGGTTGCAGTCATCTGTCACATCACCTCACGGAGAGTAGTAATTGGAGAAATTCCCAGATTACCATTGGCCAGAATCAGCTGAGCTGGGACTCTGTGTTTAAAGAGTTGCGCTCCAACTAGGTGTGGGTGGGAGTGGCTTCCAGAGGACTGGTGGTGGCACACAATGTCAAGTTAGAAATACTCCAGGTGGTGGTAGTACTGCTGGGGTCTTGGGTCAGTAGCATTAAGGAAACAATTTAAATTCTGAGGTCAAAGGAAGGAGTGGAAACACAGGTAGGGGACTGAGGGTTCCCTAATAAGGAAAGACACACACAATTGTCCCGTTCCCATCTCAGCCCTGGGCACCTTTCTGCTTCTGAAGCCTGGGCCTCTCATAAGATTTCACCTTTATCTCCATCCACTCTGATTTGGCAGCAGCCAGGACACCTTTCTGGGGATGTGTGAGATGGTCATCACATCTACCACCCATGTTAGTTTGTCAGTCTTATAATATGAGTGGACCCTCCCTAAAATGCTGCATGGCAGCAGAACAAAGCTGCAAAAACAAATGCCCCATATAAATCCATGCACTAATTGAGTCGGGGTGCCTCTGATCCCAGGTCCCCTGGCTTTTGGCTGATGTCCACAGATGTGGACCCCTTGCCCACCATTAGATCAGAATTTAAAAGTCTCAGCAAAATGGTCCACGTTTCTGTTACCTCCGCCTTGGTCTTGGTTTTCATTAGGGGAAGGGGCTTTTAGAAGACCATATATATATATATATATATATACACACACACACACACACACATATATATATATATATTTTTTTTTTTTTTTGGTGCTGGGGATCGAACTCAGGACCATGTATTTGCAAGGCAAGCACTCTAACCACTGAGCTAAATCCTCAGCCCCAGAAGACCATATATTGCCAGTGAAGGGAAGACTGAAGAGTTCGTTGCTTTACTGTGGTTCTTGGTGTACTCAACTGGGACCTGCAGTGAGTCCTGGGGCCTCAATTTACCCTTTGTAAAATGGGGCTAATGTCACCTGCCTCTTACCTACCTCAAAGGGATCTGGTGAGGCCAACTGTAAGTCCATGAAAATGATCATTTTGCTTCTTAGATATCAAACACTAAATCCAGTATGAGCATCTTACCTTCCCAAGAACTAAGTGACAGCTTTCTCCATGGAGACTGCGTACACATTTCTGGATTCCTGATTTCACTGTGGTTCCCTGCCCCCAGCATAGTTCCTGCCACCCCTCCCACAAGAGGCCGTTAAAGCCACCAAATGCTCAGCATCCCTCCTCTTGTTTTCCCTGCTGTGTGTGTCACACTGGCCCTACATTTTAAATGGGGGTCCTGTGCCTAAGTGAAAGGGGTAGGAAGAGCCACAGGGCATAGAGCCGACCTGGCCAGTGGGCGGCCAGGCTCTCCTGAACCAGCTAAGCCACTCCAGTATCCCATGAAGCCGGAAGGGACCAGGAACCAAGCAGAGAGGTGCCTGGAAACTCACCCCCACCCCACCCCCGCTGGAGCTTATTGCCAGTATCTGATTTCAGAGGGGAAACAGTTGCATTGATTCTAAACTGTAAATGGATATTCGCTATTTTTCAGGCTTCAGTGAATCTTTTTTCTTCCATGTGTATTATGTAGGTGTGTGAGTGTGTGTTGTTTTAGCTGCAGTCCAATCCAGTTTGAGTTTGGTTGGAGGAGCCCTGAACTGTAAGTTGTATGTTTTTGGCATTCTGATTTTCTTATTTCTGAAGAGGACTCATACAAAGCAAGGAGGTTAGAGCTGGCCAGTGAGGCCCATCGGCTGAACACTTCTGCCACCATGGTCTGGAACGGTGCTTCCGTGTGACATGCTGACAGCCCTCCTTGTAGACCGGCAGAGGAGGGAGAAGGTGCCGAGTCTCCCAGTTTCTAGGTTCACACAGGGGTCAATAGACCAGGGTAATGACTGGGGAAAATTCCACTGCACAGTGTCTGAAATGCCTCCCCTGCCATTCTCTTTCCAACATGCTGTCATAAATACTGTTCACTGTTCATCTCTGTTTTGTACCTGTGACACTTGCCTTAAAATGTAGCACAGTCCTCAAAGATAAATACAGTATTTCTACTGGGCCTTGCCTGTCTGGGTTCCTGTCTGTGTGTGAAAGCATTGCTGTCCTAGGGGATGGCCTGGGGTGGCCAGTGGATTTTTTCTTACTCCTTACCCCCGAGGGAGGCTAGGCTGCCTCGGATGGGCAAAGCTGCCGCAGGGACTGATCCTTCTGAGGCCACCAGCTTGCAACTGGTGAGCCTCGAGCTGCCTGCGGGCCTTGCTTTGTACAGCATGGTTTTGCCACATACCCCCATAAAGCTAAGTCTTGTCAGAACAACTAGGTCTACCTTAATTGAGCATCTGCAAGAAGCCAAGCACAAAGGGTGCCCCAGGGCCTTGGATGGTAGGCAGGTCCTTGGAGGAGGGCAGTGCCTCAGACCTCTACTACGGTCACCACACCCAACCCATTATTTTATATAATCTTGCTGTTAATGATACCACATTCCAGCACAATTAGGGCTCTACAAGCCTCTTAAGGTAGTTATCCTGCAAGCTCATACTATAAGCCATGGTCTCCAGACTATGGGGCTCAGATGAAACAAATCCTGTTCTGACCTGAACACTTCCAGCTCCTCTCATGTGGAAATTTCTGGGTGAGGCACAAAGAATGAGGAAAGCACGCACAGATCAAAGGCCCCATGGGGCATTTGTCACAATAACCATGTAGATCCCTTCCATGGAGAATGGTTGCCTCAGTGCTCTTCTGCCCTGGTGACCAGGAAGAGAGCTGCTCAGAGGAACTTTCACTTATTTCCGTGAACATCATCCACCAGGTAGCCAGGAAGAGAATGGACTGACCATTCCAGTGCCACCCCTGCTGCTTGCTGTGTGACCCTGGACAGGATAACCTATCCATGCCTCGGTGTCCTCAGAAACTGGGGATAACAGTATAGCAATGACATACTAAACTACTGTGAGGATCTGATGGGTTTAATGTATCTTCAATGTTTGGAAAAGCACCTAGCACATGGAATGTGTCTGGTCTTTTTTTTGGTGGGGGAGGGACACTGCTGGGGATCAAAGTCCGGACCTTGTGCTTGCTAGGCAAGCACTGTACCACTTGAGCTAAATCCCCAGTCCCCAGTGTCTGCTTTCAAATCAGACACAGTAGCTGGAAAGGTTCCTGGCTGGCCTGTGTCACTCTGTGCCTGTACCTGCCTGCTCATCAGGTAGCACACAGGCTGCTTGATCCTGCCCCTTGAAAAGCCAGAAGGGGACTAGCTTCAGCTTGCTGGCCCTTCTGCTCATCTACGCTTGTGTAGCACAGGAATGTCTCTAGTTAGCATTCAACTCCAAAAATATGTGAAAGACCTCTTCAAAGGAACTGGACCTTGCAACAATTGTTAAGCACTCAGATGTCCCTTATTCACAAAAGAAGCTTTCCATTCGTGACCACCTCTCTACAGGTATATAGTTCCAAGTCACAACCGAGATGCAGACAACTTTCAATGACACGCTGTCTCCCAGACAGGGGTATGCTCTCTCGGCCTTTACCCATCACTCTTCCTGTCAACCCCACAGCCCTGGAGCTACAGGCCTGTGACCTGGGCTCTCAGTGAGAAAACACAGAGTGAAAGGGAAATATTCAGTTGTTTAAAGTCAAATTGCTCCTTCTTGAAAGAAGACAGCCATGGGTCCTCACAAATTTTTCACCCTTTCAGAGAGTTGGAACTGAGTATCCTAAAATTTCTCAAATCAGATTTTCAAACCTAATAATACAGTGTTGCTAGTAATACAACCACAGACTGGGAGAGTTAGAAAAAGTTCTAGCTCATGGATATGAGCTCTGAATATGACCAGAGTTCTTAGTGGTACACAGTATTACATAGCAGAAACAGGCCCTGTGTCTCTTCCAGTGCCTCTCCCACCCATAAAGACACCAGGATTCAATCATGGGGGCTCCACCCTTATAACCCTATCTAACCCTAATCACCTCACACTATAGCAAGATTAAATTTGCACCCTCTTGATTCCTCCTCCCACTAGGATTAAATTTCAACACAAAGCCTTGGGAAACACACATCCACCTTCCAAACCATAGCAGAAGCAACACACAGAAGAAAGTTGGGCTGGATTTTTAACAGATACAAGGTTGTTTCAGCCAGACATGGTGGCAAATGTTTGTAATTCTAGCACTCAGGAGGCTGAGACAGGAGAGTCTAGAGTTTGAGGCTAGCCTGGGCAAACTGGCAAGACCCTGTCTCAAAACAAAAAGGTTATTTGAAGTAAGACATGAAACTGAGATGATCATGGTTGGGGATTTAGTTCAGTGGTTAGAGTGCTTGCCTAACAAGCACAAGGCCCTGAGTTCAATCTCTGGTGCACACAAAAAAAAGGGCTTTCTGAAACTGAGATGACCTCGAATTCTTAAAGCGGTTTATAATAGGTAAACTTGTCCAGGACTCGGGGCACAACTGCACCCAAATTCTACTTTCAGGGGAAAGAGAAAACCAGACATAAAACTCAGGAATGTCCCTTCCTTGAAAAAAAAATAGCTTCAGGGGTGTTCTGAGGTCCAAAAAGATTCTTAACTTTTTAAAATTACTGGAATGTAATCCACATACCATAAAATTCGCCTTGTAAAGTATACGATTCAGTGGTTTTTAGTATAGTATATTCTCAGAGTGGTGTGACCATCACAACAAATTAATTCCAGATTTTCATCACCTCAAAAAAGATACCCAGGACCCCTGGCAATAAGTAGCCTACTTTCTGTCTCCGTGGATGTGCCTATTCTGGACTTCTCATATACCTAGGATCGTAACATCTCTTTCTTTAGATGCATCCCAGATAAAGAGAATTGATATTCAAAATGTGACCACTGCCTATCTCCCAACTAAATGCCATACTCTCCACCCACCCAAAGGAGGCTCTATGAGAGAAGATTGTCTAAATCGTCAAATGCAATTTCAAACATTTTAGCTTGCTCTGTATCAGAAGGGCGTTGGAGATTTAGCTCAGTGGTAGAGTGCTTGCCTAGCAAGCGCAAGGCCCCACGTTCAATTCCCAGCACCCCCCCCAAAAAAAGCCGTATCTATTCAGGATTTTTTTCATCAGGGGTTGGACCTACACACACACACACACACACACACACACACACACACACACACAGGATTTCTTAATGGATTAACCACAACACTTAATTACTTAGAAAAGCTTTTGCCCGAACATGAATAACCGATGAAGGTCTATGTGTCTGTACCACATTCTAAGTTAAACCATGGTCTGAATCCAGGCAGCTGATTGCTGTCGCTGGCAGGGCTGCCACACTGTGGTCCCACCAGGTACAGATTGTGTTGCATTCTGTGTGACCACACTCTCAGAGGCCATGAAGAGCGCAGCCTTCACAGTTGTACGTAGCAGCCCTGGACTGTGGAGATGAGCTGCAGTTAAAAGATTTGACTCGCATTCAAAGCATACTGGATGACTATCCTGTAAAAATGGTGTTTTGGGCTTTTTTATTTGTTTTCGTTTTTTTCCTGTCAGTAGACATGGGCTACTGAGTAGCAGACAGTGGGAGCCTCAGAGGTTATGACCAACAGCGGTACCCTCAGTCAACCCCACCAGACATGCCAAGCTTCCAGGAACAAGGCATCCATGCCTGTCACTAGGCATTCGGTCACGGCATTGTACTTCATATCCCCTTTCCTGATAGCACTCAGGCTGGCTGGGTGGAAGGCTCATAGGCCTTCCTCACCTCCAGCCAAGCCTCTCTAGGACCGTTCTCATGACAAGAGGGTGGCCCTGAGATCTTAGGAGTGACAGACCACTTCATTCAGTGTTTCCAGAAACACACACATCAGGACTGAGAGAGGCCAGACGCCAAAGAGTGCGGTACTGTCTGTGGTACTATTCCATTTCTTCCATGTCAAAACCCAACAGAACTGATCTCCAGGGTTAGAAGTCAGCTGAGTAGCCCCCTTTAGGTGGGAGAAGGGGACAAGAGGGACCCCTGGAAATACTGGCAATGTTCTATTCCTTGCCCTGAATGAAGTGTTTGCTTTGTGATGATTCATTATATTGTACACATTACATTTTGTGTGCTTTTCTATAAGTGAAAAAAAAATGGAGAAGAGTTAAAACTGGTAGAAGATTGAACTCTGTAGGAGTTTCCAGTCACTTCGGGTAATCATGTCTTTTCTTGGGTGTCCTGCGACCTATCAGAAATGCTCTCAGCTGACTGCACCTTGGTGATCTAGAGCAGGGGCTGGGCAAACTATGGCCCACTACCTGGCCTCATATGACCTTTGGCACTAGTCCACTACACCAGCACAGGAGCCACAGAGACCAGTCTTGGCCATCACCAACCCCTGCGCTAGGGCCGACTGACCCAGGAAGTACAGAACTCACACCACTTTTATGGATCTACAAAAGTATTTTAATTTTAAAATCAAGAGAGAAAATATAATCCAATCTATCTTTATACCAACACAGTTGGAAGGCCCATGTAGTCAAAAGTGCCAAGAACATAGAAGTCATATGTATCTGTGGCCTCCACTCCAAGCTCTGATTGGTGGCTGTGCCTGCCCCTGCCCAGGGCCATGCAGGTCACTGTCTACATGTTGGAAACTTCACTGTTGGCAACTGCCAGGGACCGCCCTGTGGAATCTCAGTCCAAGAATCAGCAACTTGGCACATTTCCTTGCCACTGATAGTGACCCAGGTTAAGCCCTCTCTCTCATGCAAGTGGCTCTTTGTCCTGAGAATGGATCCGCCTGATGGCAAGCGGGCATCAGGCATGTGCACCAGAGGGGATGGCCCGCCACAGGCAGATGCAGCAGGGTGGGACAGGGTACTTTTCCCTTCTGTGAGACAAGAACCCACATGGCATCCTTGATTTGACTTCTCCCAGGAAGCCTAAGTAATTTATTACCTGATCCTTTATGAAAAAAGCTTGCCAGCTGCTACTCTAAAGAAATATTTCCCCATTCACTGACCCATTTGTCACTGTTATCATTTGGTAGAACCTGGAAAGCTAAGTACAAATTATGCCATAACGTTCAGCTCAGTGAAGAAGTCTCGGTTATCCCAATCATAGGTCAGTTCTAGACAGGAGAAACGGCCTGGGCTTCATTGGTGGCTGGATTTTTTTACCATAAAATAGAGTAAAGCACACATCTAAGGCATACCTCAAGATGGACCCCAATGATACCTGTCTGCTAGTATTCGTGCCATGGACTGCTATGGACCCCAGATAGGCCTGTTCTGGTAAACAATGGGATACTGTAGAAATGAGGGTATACGGCCTTACATGTTAGCTCATAAAAGACATCAGGGCTTCTGTCTAATGTGTGACTATCTTGCAGGTCATTCTAGAAGAAGCAAACCATGTTGGGACAACATTTAAGCAGTCTTATGCACAGGTCACCATAGGGAGGTGCTGGAGCCTGTTTTCAAGAGTCAGCACCAACTTGCAAGCCACGTGAGTAAACCACTTTAGACATATTCTCCAGTCCCAGTCAAGCCTTCAGATGATCACAGCCCCAGTAGTCATCTTACCACATCCTCATAAAAGACCTTGAGCCACAACTACCAAGCTGTGCCATTTGTAGAAACTGTGCAAAATAAATGTATATTTATCATTCTAAGCTGCTGTGTTTGGGGGTTAATTTGTCACACAGCAAGAGAGAAACAAGACTATGCAATCAGCGACTGGGGATTTAGCTCAAGAGGTAGAGCACTTGCTTAGCAAGTGTGAGGCCCTGAATTTCGATCCCCAGCACCTAGGGGAAAAAAAAAAGAAAAGAAAAAAAAGACTATGCAATCAGAAGAGAAGAAGTCCCTCTGAATTGTTGTCATAAACTATGGGAAAGAGAACAAGACTATGGTCTCTTGGCTCAAGAATTGTAAGCAATATTTAGATTTGGCTTTCCATAAATTCTAATTAGATATACAAATATCCTTCTCTTTTGCAATCTTTTCTTTGTCCTCACTATGCCAAATTAACATACAAGGAGAAACTATGAACTGTTCACAGGTTGAAGCTCAATTCCAGTTTTCAGCAATTTTTAAAAAGATGGGGTCTTGCTCTAGTGTCTAGACTGGCCCCAAACTCCTGGGCTTGAGTTATCCGCCTGCCTCTCCCTAGCAGTAGCACCACTAACCCAGCCTTCAACAATTTTTAAGGTAACTTTATTGAGATATAATTCATTTACTATACTACTTAAACTGTTTTCATTGGCAAAGAACACCTGGTAAAGATTCAAGGCTCTACACAAAGATACCAGCTCCTTATGGAGTGGCCTATTCCTGAAACTATTTTTATGCAACTTACCTTATAATGTAATACACTAAGTATCAGTGGAACACGTTCCAGGAAAGAGAAATGGATGAAAAATTGCCACTACCCAGGACCCTGAGATAATGTGAACAGATGTCTAGAATCTAACAGCAGAAAGGTAAAGACGATTTTTGTTATCTGTTTTGTTCTCAACAGAGTGAACCAACCCTTTTCTACAGCATGAGACACTGAAACTCTGGCAGCACAGTGCTTGGTCTTAGTGCTCTGTCTTAGTGCTCGGCCACAGGCCCACTCACCACTTTGCAGGCCTCTCCATGGAGAAGCCCTTCCTGAACTACCCCACACCCTTATGCACGGGGAACCTAGCCATATTGGAGCCTCTTCCTCAATAAACTGCTAGTTGAAAAATTGTCCAGGAAACCCTGATCTGAGCAATATCCACTTCATTAGTAGACATTGAAAGGCATATAGCTGACCTACAACAGGGTACCTGAGGTACACATATTCATGGAGTTTTAGGAAAGAAAAACAACCATAAATATAAAGGGCTAAATTCTTTCCCAGAAGTTCAGATCTCCATCAGAACCTAAATCCAATCTGTCTCCAGAAGTGAGGACCGGAGACAAGAGCACACCTATTTTTCGTAAATCTGAGGCCTGGTGGGGAACAAGAGAATTACTGCTAGGTCGCCAGCATCACTTGCTTTTTTTTGGGGGGGTGGGGTTGTTTTGTTTTGTTTTGATTTGTTTTGTTTTGTTTTTGAGATAGGGTCTTGCTATGTAGCCCAGCCTGGCCTCGAATTCACAGCAATCCTCCTGCCTCAGCCTCTTGAGTGCTAGGATTAAAGGCATATGCCACCATGCCCAGAATTTAGCATTACTTTATAAATATGGAAGGCAGAATGAAGTTACAAATTGATGGGGAAGTTTAAAGCTCTTTAGAGACCTAAATAATATTATATAACCACTCCTTACTTCTAATGTTTTATAGCACTTGGCTTCATATAAAATTGCTTCTGTTTCCCAGCAGGCAGCAAGGTAAGGGGCCTGCATCCAGGGGCTAACTCTGCACTTACTGTGTGTCCTAGGCCACCCACTTCACTTCTACTTTCCTCACCTGTAAATGAGGAGGTTGGTCCCTGAGTTCTATGTCTCTTTTGCTCCCTGATGATGGAATGAGAAAGAAAATTAGAGAGGTAGACTTTCCAAGAGGAAAAGCAGAACAGGAATAAAAGTCTACTGTAGCACTTTTCTTGCCAGTAGTTCTCAACCCTGGCTGAATGTTAGACTACTTTGGAGCCTTTGAAAAATCTCCATGCCCATCCATATCCCAAACCAAATAACCAAAATTGCTTGTGGTGGGCCCCAAGCACCAGTATTTTCCAAGCTGCCCAGGGATTCCAGCATGCAGCTGAGGCTGAGAATCACTGGGGCAGCAGCACTGGGGGTGGACCTAGGATTTCTGCATCGAACAAGCACCCCACTGACACTTGAGCACATTTGAGAACCATGGGCCTAGACCCAGCAGCATCTCTAGGCATTCCTGTTCCTGGGGTTTGCTAGAAAACTGTACCCCAGGTAATTCTCTGAGAGCTTCTAACCAGAGTGGCCATCAATGACCTCATTGGAGGAGAATCTGCTCTTGTCTGCTCCCTGGCTGCCAGAGACAAGATCTTGCCCTGGACAAGACTCCAGTGCTATTCATACACTGGTTTTTATCCTGTGCACAACTACAGAATCATCATCACTTTTACTTTTCATCTTGCTGACTCCCCACAGTTCCATCAAGAATTGGAGTTCCCAGCCTGGATTTTGTCCAGAACCACCCAAATTATTTCAGGACAAACAATCTTCAAATGAAAACCTACAGTTGCTACTAACTAGAGAGCCCTGTGAAGACAAGAGACATAGCCACATTCACAGGGATAAATAGGGCAGAGGAGAAAGCTCTATCCAGGGGCTCTCAACCTTGATGGCTCATTAGAATCACCCAAGCTTAAAAAATGCCAGGGTCCCACACATAAAGATTCTGATTCCACTGGTCTAGGCTGGGCCCCGGATATTGGCATTTCACAAAAATTCCACGTGATCCTAATGTTCAGCCAAGACTGCAGACCATGGTCTGGCCATTCTGCTGCCCTTACTCAGCACCAGTGCCTTCTCTCACTGTCTAGTTAGTGCCATTTGCATGCAGCAGCTCTAGGTGGCTTTCAACTTCCCCATGTTCACATTTCCTGCCATCTGCTCTTCTGCACAAGTATACCATGCTTGGTGTTGTTCTATGCAAAGGCAACAATGGTGTTCACAGGAGAAATTAGAGTACTGAAGGATGACTTTGTGTGGAGTTTTTACAAAATCCATGAGCCAGTACATTAGTGAGGGCGAACATAGACTTTCTACCTCCAAGAGCTCTACTGGCAGGTCCTAGTGTGAGCTCTGGTCAATGCACACTTGTGCTTTGTTCTTTTGTTTTGAGTCTGCAGATTGCTGTGTTTAGTTCCCCATGTTTGTGTTGTTGTAGTAATGGCTGTTAAAAAAAAAAAACATGCAAATGACAGTGCTTGAAGTGCCACAAAAGTGTCAAGGAAGCTACGAGTCTGTGTCTAAATGAACACCTCCAAAGAACTGAATGAGGAGACTTAGGGTAAAATTCAGCAGTCAAAAAGAGTCCAGAAGTGGGTGGGGAATTTAGCTCAAGTGGTAGAGCACTTCCCTGGTAGGCACAAGGCCCTGAGTTAGATCCCCAGCACTGCCCCGCCCCCATAAAAAGAGTCCAGGAAACCCTCAGGCTGATAAACATCAGGGCAAAAGAACACTTGCCTGTCATACTTGAGGCCCTGAGTTCAATCCCCAGTAGAGAAACAAAACAGAACTGAACTAGAACTAGAAGATAATATAACAGGAAACTTGTCACAATTTGAAAAAGATGTGGAGACAATGAGGTGAAAACACACGCCCTGGGCTTACGCTGAGTATCTCTGACTTGGATAGAGTACTGTCCTGGTAAAAGTTTCAAATTGCAGACAACTGAGCTGTTAGCGACCAAAAGCAGGAAGGCATCAATTACAGGGTATTGTCTAGGGGCATACAGAACTTCTGGGAGAGATAACGAAACAGGTGGGTTATGACAGAGAGGAATGGTGCAGCTAAGAGTTCTGAGTTCTAGAAGAGCCGTTCTAACATCAGTTCCATCAGCTCCAATACACCCACACTCCACTCCTGTGACATTAGGAACCAGGCAGTGGGACCACCCCAGACCTGCTCCTAGGGGCTCTCACACTGTGGCCTGAGTTCCAGCTTCCCAAGTGCACTTCTGTCTGACAGAATGGCAAGGCAGACTTGGGAAAGTGGTTTCCAGGTTCTAGTCTACTTAACTCAGAGAGACGCACCTGCTGGGGATGAATGGGCCTTGACAATGGGCCAACCTGCCCTTTCTGCCATTAATCCTATTCACAGGACACATTCCCAGGCTTTGTCTAGCCTCTCCTAAATGCCTGTCGTATGACAAATGCAGACTTTTGTGAATGAATGAGTAATTCATACCTTCTCACTGTGCTGCAGCCTACCAGCCAGTGGATCTATGTCTGTGCTGTTATCATCTTTGTTGAGCAGTATTCGCACTATAGCTCTTTAAGTAGTATTTTCTCTCTCCCTCTTTTTGTCTCTCTCTCTCTCCCTCCTTCCCTCCTTTTCCTTTCCTCCCTCTCACTGAAATGAGTGGAAGACAGAAACATGAAAGTAATGATATTTGTAACAAGAAGCATAATTACCATAAATTTAATAAAACTGAAAAAAGATGTAAATTACCAGTAGTATCCAAAGCATTTGGTCTGTAACCTCATTGAGACTCTCAAAGGGAAAAAAAAAAAAAACGATCTGTTCACATTGCAAAGAATATGTTTTAACTGCAAAAACTGTTATTGCGGAATGTTGCTATGGACAAAGTGTCACTAGGGATTGTACAGTTTTCATTACCTCTCTGGGAGGGGAGCCTCCCTTACAATATGGAAGGCTGCTTTAACCTTTGTACATTCTCACTTGGATGTGTTTTCAGGAGGTCGAGCTTCATTCTACAGAGAAAGAGAAGTAAAGGAGCAGGTGTGGAGGAGGGAAGGGGGAGGACCACAGGCTGGGTCCACTCAGGTGGCTCCCTCGGGCCCTCCCCAGTGCTAACTACTTCACCAGAGTGCTGGGCCAGCTCCCCTGCTTAGGAACCAGCATCCTGTGAGGTGCCACAGCCCAGGAAGGCAGCATCCCTGGGCCCTCGGGCCTTCCTCTTGGGTCTCATTCTCACTGGTCCTGGCCCCCTTGTCTGCCTGAGAGTGAGGTGAAGACACTGGGAAAGGGCAGCTGGAAGCTGAAGGACAGTCACAGGGGTTGGAGGCTCCCTGGGGAGTGATGGATCGGCATGCAGGGTGCCAAGGCTATTGGGGGTGGGCACCTGTTCCGCGTAAGCTTCCTTCACTAGAGACTAAAATGACATCTTTCATTTTCTGATATAATGTCTTAGCCTACAATCCTACGTTCCTGTGTCATTTCCATCTGAGTGACAGTGGCGACTTCCAAGAGAGCGCAGAAGAAAACACCACTTCACGCTGCTGAAGAAAACACCAACACACCCTGTGAGGCAGCTGGCCTGTCATGAACAGGTCGTAGAGCTAAACTTGCTCTTATTTTATTTAAGAGGAATGGCTTGGAACCTCTCCAAATAACAAAAGATATTTTAATTGGGAATCAAAGGAGTAATTACTGGAGCTAGGGGGCCATCCTGTGGTTAAGAGTCAAAAAAATGAGGCCCAGAATTTTTTATCCATACATTTCTACAATGACAGTGTTCCCCTTATCTGAGGTTTTACTTTCAATTGCCCATGGTCAACCACTGTCCAAAAATTCCAGAAATAAATAATCTATGAGTTTCTATTACAGTATATTGTTAAAATTGTCTTATTTTATTCTTGTTACTATGCTTAACTGATAAATTACCCTCACCATAGGAATGGGGAAAAAACAAGTACATATGAAGCTAGATACTATCTGTAGTTCTGGGATCCACTGAAGGTCTTGAAACATCCCCTGAGGATGGGAAGCTACTGTAATCTTTTCACCCAAAAAGGCAAGCAAAATTTGCCAGGTTTCTGCTTAGAATAGTCAACTGGTTTTCCAGGGTGTAAGTATCATCCCAGAGTATATGCCTGAGCCACACAAAGACCCACTTGAATCAGACACTTTTAGGGTGGGACCTCTAGATGATTCTGATACCAGGTTAATACTGAAAACTGCCATGGTAGAGTAGTGAAGTGTTGCATCTTGTATCTAGATGTTCCCTCAAAGCCTCATCCAGTCATAGGTGAGGTTTTTCAAAGGCAGATGGATTTAGGGTATGTGACACGGGGATTAAGGGTATGATGCTGGGATTAAGGGTGCCACACCCTGGATGTGAGTGCTACCCACCCTAAAGGCAGGTAGCCTGGTTGGACTATAAGAGACAAAAAGAGGGCTGCTGTGGTGGCTTGCTGCCATTGCTTGCTGCTTGTTGCCTTCTGACTGCCCTCCCACGCCATGGACTATTTCTCTGCTGCCATTTCCCTCTGCTGTGCCATCCTGCCTTGTTGCCAGCCAGTTATACACTGAAACCTCTACAAACTGTGAGCCAAATAAGCCTTTCCTCCTTTAACTTTGCGTGTCAGGTGTTTCGTCTCATCATGCAAAAAGTAATTTAAAACATGAGGTAACAGCATCTCCCTGCACTGGACTAACACAACAGCCTGTGCATATTGTAAGCATTGTAGAATTTATTTATTGAGCAACTATCATGTTTCATTCATTCAACAAGCATTTATTGCTTTTAAAGTACAGCCAGAAGGCCTATGAGATTAGAGAAAAGTGGCCAGGGGAAGAGTGGAGGAATGAGTTCAGAGAGTCAGGCAAGGAATGAGTTCAGAAAGGGGCCAAGTTGGATAGACAAGGAGTCCACGATGAGAACTTGTGTGTCACAGGAGCCACTGGGGATGCTGAGCAGGAAAAGACACGATAGAACTGTCTTTCCACAATTGCCCCAGCGCCCACATAGAGAACAGACGGTGGGAGAAGCAGGAGAGCGATGAGTGGCCCCACGAAGCTGGGGTGGCCCCAGCAGGCCCCACGCAGGCCAGGGTGGAGCAGTAGAGGTGAAACGGCTGGACTTGGAGTAGATTGTACAGGCAGGGCCACCTGGACTCAAGGGTGAATTAGATACGAGGAATCTAGGATGACTCCAAGGCTTTGTGCCTACACAGAACTATATGTATTAAGAAGGGATCGGGTATACTGAAAATGTATCTCATACTTAAAGTTTAGTGGGGTTTTTGTGTGTTTTTTGTTTTTTTTAGTTTAGTGGTTTTTTTAAACCACAGTGTAAAGGATTAATGGGGAAAAAAACCCAATGAAATTAAGATTATAAATTAGGGCTGGGGGTTTACTCAGCAGTTAGAGCACTTGCTTCACAAGCACAAGGCCCTGAATTTCATGGACAATATTTTCATACACTGGTACCTACAATAAAGGAGGAGGTACTGAAAGTAATCTAGGGCTTTTTTTTTTTTTTTACACTGGGGATTGAATTTGAACCCAGGATCTTCCCACTGAGCTACACTAAGTCGCTAGGTTACCCAGACTGGACTCAAGCTTGTGATCCTTCTCCTCACCTCCCAGAACACCGAGATTACAGTCATGCACCACCATACCCATCTCTTTGTGTTTTCAGACAAGGTCTCACTAAGAATTCCAGGCTGGCCTTGAACTCCACTAGATAGCCCAGCTCTATTCGAATTTGCAATCTTCCTGCCTCAGTCTCCTAAATGCTGGGGCTACAGATGTGTGCCACCACATTCAGTCTATTCTTTATTCTAGATACAGAAATATCAATATTGTTTATCCTTTACCAGTGACTGTTTATCAACTTGCTACTTCCTCCCTGCTGCACAAATTGGTAGCAATTAAGTATGCCTGCAAACATACATTTTAATATATAACACAGCCTTACTCCCATTTGGCAGCCGGACTCTTGGCAACCACAACCATTTGGAACTCAGGTAGGAATTCTCAAACCACACTCAAGAGCTTAAGGGATGTGTCAAAAATTAAGGCTAATGATTTAACAAGTTTAATGATTTGGTTTCCTCTGCACCCACCCAGTCTTCCCACGTTTGATTTAATGTAGTCAATGGTTACTCAGTGCTTA